>CAUYLG010008735.1:0-83752 GCA_963573385.1 Cacajao melanocephalus
CTGCACTGAGAAGCGCTGCGCCGCGCCGGGGCGCCGGCAAAACAGCTGTGCCGGCCAAAAGAGCCGCGCTGGCGACACGTGTGGCTCCTCCGCCGGGAATCTCCTAGTCTGTGGGCAACAAAAATTCGTCTGAAAGTGCGGCGTCCACTCGCTCTCTGCGCTTTCACTGGGAGCTACTATCCTGAGCTGTTGTTAATCGGCCATCTTGGATCTCTCCGATTTCTATTTTAAATGTTGGTGTTATATAATTCTAGCCATCAATTTGGATAAATTAATTCACTCATTCATCAGGTATTTACTGAATGGTTACTATGTACTAGATAGTATTTGAATCACTGGGAAGTCAGTGGTGGCCAAAACACACACATTCACTGTTGTTCTCACGGTACTTACATATTAGCAGGGTAAAACATCTAAATGTCTAGATTGCAAATTTAATATATATTGTATTATATATAAGAAATTGAGATCATTTTCAACATTAATTACACAAATTTATTTTCTTAATAGTGTTGATTGAAAACAGACATAAAATTATTTAAAATTTACATACACATCACAACTACAAAGCACACACATACTGTCTCACAAAAATAGACTGCTATATAAAAGCATTATAAGACAAGTGTCATAACTTTGGAAGACAGCTATGTTCACAATTATACCACCAACACCACTCCAACACCACTTGATGTCTTAATTTTGCCTTGAAGTTATTTTCCTAGAAATGCATGTGTTTGTATGTATGTGCCCATGTATTCAAATATATACCTGTTGTGTATATATGTATACATGTATATAGTAGTAGTTTACATTATGTATCTCTGCTTTGTTTAGTCGTAAATCTGAACAATGAGTACATATTTTAGTATTACCAAAAAATAAACTTGCTAGTAGGTAATTGTTTTTATGGAATTTGAACAAAAATTGGGTTTCTCTTTTCAGTTTAAAAGTAATATCTAAAACAAAACAATTTGTAAAGGCTGAGCAATTATCTGATTCATTAATGTTACATGCATAATATATTTCCATAATAATCCTCCCTTTGATGACTGTTATTTACATTCCTTTATTAGCAATAATTGTGACTTCTAAGCTTTCTAGATGATTTTTTATTTCATTTTACTTTTGTCTTAGAAGATACAAAAATATCTCTGTATGTGGAAACATTGAAATTAATTATTCTGTTGGAAATCAAATATGTTAGTTTGGAATCAGAGATTTTTCTAAATTATTCATTCTCTGAACTTTAAAAAAATCTAAATGCTTTATTTTTATGATGAAAGTTCACTCAAGGTACTGTTAGCCATTATTATCATTTCATTCAATAGGCAAATAAAATATTTATAAAGAAAGAGGAGAGATATTATTCATCTTTATGTTCATGTCAGTAAGACTTTTATAAATAGACAAACATTTCTTGAAGACGAGACTCTGATTATGGTATATACCACAAAGTACTTAAATAATGAAAAAACTAAACAGTGTAAGGATATTCTTATGAAAGAACTGCTTGAATCGGTCCTGACATTTAAACTAGAATGAGAAACCAATTGAGCAAGTGCCTTAAGCAGTTTCCTTTGTATTGACGCAGGGCACAGTCACAGCTGGACACAGGTGAAATTGTTTTCAGCTCATATTTACTGATAGACACGTTTTATGCAGTAACATTAGAGACCTGTTTCTAGAAAAGACAAAGAGCTCTCACTTTGCAAATACTAGTCATGAATAGTGTAATTGGGTCATTTATACTTTTATTTTTTTGCAAAACTTAAGATGGGATATGTTCCCATATATTCCTCTCCTTCCTTATCTAATATCATTTCTATTCAAAAGTTTCTTTTTGGGGGGCAAGAATAATTAAACTAATTATATCACAAAAATGCAGCTTGAACTGTGAAACTATATTATTGAATAAGAATACCTCATATTTTTCACAAAGAAATACATGTATTTACTTTCAGATATTTGTTAAAAAGAAAAAAAATTTTCTCATTCATAATATGACTGCAATATATCTGAAGGAATCTGTTTTTCATCAATATTATGGAATAGATGTAGAAACAATACTTAAAATGCTAAGTACTAAATAGACTAGTTTTCCCCTTAACGTTAATAACATTCTGTGTTTTCATTTCATGTGACTTTCTACTCTAATGGTCGCTAGTACACGTAGAGTTATAATAACACTTATGTTACTCTAGTAGATACAATTGTACCTCAGCTTTATGTTTTCAGAGGAATCATCTTACTTGGTGACTTTCCAAAAATGGCAACATAGGACACCACTCAACTATATAAAGTTGTTTAAATCAGATTTATGCTACGGGTCATTTGTACTTTTTGATGTCTTTGAATTCTGTGTTGTCTTGTGGCATTTCAGTGTATATCCACTACTGGTGTTTAAAGGAAAGTATTAAGGTTTGGATGAAGATTACCTGAATAGGAAACTTGCTCTGTCATTCACCAGCTGTTTGTCTTTAAATTATCTTAGGAAATCTGTAGCCTTAAGAATTAAAGATGACTTCTGTAAGTCATTTAGCTTACTTGGTATTCATTTTTTCTGGAGTTGTTAGGATTATTGCAACTACTGCTGTTGTTACTATTTTTGGATTAATATACTTCCTTTCTAGATTTCCATTTAAAAATATATTCAAAGAATCATAAAAATTAAACACAAGCAACATCCTTTTATATTCTGCACAGTTTATAGCAGAATTATAGATTCAAAAAGGACACACAGAGCAGGCATTAAGTGGCTCATAATACACGTGTCAATTTTTGTTCTCAATTTTAAAATTATATAGTATAATTATTACGGTTATCTGAAAACAATTTTCTCTTACAAAAGAGCATCATCAGATACTTCTTAATAAGGTAAGTCAAGGGGTACCTGCATATTTACCACCAAAAATACATACCACACAATGATTTAACTGTGACTGTACTACTTCCTGTTCCACACTCTTTGTTTCCAACGCAGGTAAGTGCATCTTCACTTCATCTAAAATCATCTTACTTTCTTGTAGACGCTGCTCAAAATTGGCTGGTTTCTGGAATAATCGAAACTTCATGGAGACATCTTGTAATTTTTTCTGTAAGGATAATACAAAAAGGCACTGATTTAAGTTTGCCTTTCAAACAATAACTGGTCACATTTGTATTAATAGATTTGCCTTTATTTCTGAAGATATACAAAAATAAAAATAAAAACAAGATAAAGCAGTATTTTTTCATTTATCCAACACAAGAAAACTTACATTTGGGAGAAGAAATCAGTATTTTTTTTCTTAATGCGATACTAACTAAATGGTAATTTATTAACCTATTTTGTGTTTAATATGTAGAAAGCAAAAAACTCATTGTTTAGATATCAAATTGTAGTTTTCAAATAATGCCCTCAAATCCAGTTTTTCCAATAATTAAGTTGTCTAACACAGACTGGAGTATGTTATAATGCCCAACAAAATCATGTTTCTTAGCTTCTGAAATAAAATATACCTGTGCAACATCAATCTGGGACACGACTCTTTGGGCAGCCTCCTTCCCCTGGTTATGCTTCTTCATTTCTTCTAAACTGATCTCATGACTTGTCAAATCAGACTGGATTTTCTGTTGGGAGGATCACATTATTAGTGAGCATGCTCTGCAAGTTTTTACAAAGATCAACTAACTTTCCAAGAAGATGAAATTCAGAAACTCTCCTAAACCATCACTGCCATGTGGCTTCCCTTAAAATGACCATAAATTGGCCAAGAGTGGTGGCTTATGCCTGTAATCCTAGCACTTCGGGAGGCCGAGGTATGGGTCACCTAAATAAAATGATCATAAAAATTTGTTACTTATCATAAATTATCAAAATGATGTATTTCTTCCCTATGGGATTTTTACGAAAAAAGCAATAATCATTTTGAGTCAAGGATAACAACTATTTCAGATATCAGTGAAAAATAGGCAATATCTATTTACATCTTTTATGTAGAATTGACATACTTTATTGTTGAAGTTACACTCAAATCTGACCAAAGACAAGATGTTAACCTGTAAGATTTAGCTGTGTCAGAGATGAGATATACTGAGAAAAATGCATGTGGAAAATACTCCTTAATCATGTTTAAAATTTTAATTTATTTTTTTGTAGAGGTAGGGTCTTGCTATGTGACCCAGACTGGTCTTAAACCCCTAGCTTTAAGCAATCCTCCTGCCTGAGTCTCCCATAGTGCTGTGATTACAGGCATGAGCCACCATGCCTGGCCTTAGTGTTGTTTACTCAGTCATTATGTGCCATGTTTCAGTTAAATTTCAGGGAAGCTATGAATCTAAGAAAGGGAAGTTAAATGCCCCAAAATGGTATTGCTATTTGCCTGATAGATATTTGATGGCTTCCTGCAGACACTGATTTTGAATTTTAGATAACTATAAAGCATATCAATATTGATATAGTCAATAAAGGCATTTTTTATCAAGTTCTATTGAAAAGTATATTCTGCATTTAACATGTGAATTCTTGAACCAGTTACAGGCATGGATTTCTGCAGCATGTGGGTACCAAAACAATACATTCATTTATTTATTTCTGTCAAATCCATAAAAAATCAGCTAGTGGTAAAATCATTCTAATTTAAAATGCAGTCATTGTTAGATTATTATAACTTAGAGAAGAAAGTGATTAAATTATACCACAGTGCCATAACATTATCATGCAGATCAATTTGTATAATGGACAGTAGTATAAGTGTATTTACACCAGTTGGAGTCAATTCTGATACCTATCACTAGAAAATAACATCAGTGTTGCTTGGCAGTTTCCAGAGAGAACTATAGCCCTGAACTGAGTAATAAGAATTATACCAAGAAAATGAACTAGATGGCTAAGGAGTTCCTTATGCAAGGTTATAAATTCACAGATATACCTTAATATTATTCCTTAGAATTCTAACAATTATAGAGGCAAATTAATTATGAATTACCTAGTTAGAATTCTGCCTTAAAATAAATGAGAGCAAATGCTCTTATAAATGTATCTTATTTGATTACCATATACACGATCTTCACTGGTTGAATAACTACCTTTTGTGAGAAATACTGATGTTTCTCTTCTTCAGGAACCATGGAATCTGTGGTAGGGAACCATCTAAGTGCATGACGTTTATAGAGTGAGAAACATCACAGAATCTATAAAATTTGATGGAAGTATGCAGGGTGGAGTGATGCTTGTATGGAGGCGTTAATAGATGTCACAAGAGAGTTGATGTTAAAGTAGAAATTCTCATTTCTTCAGTAGTCAACTACGTCGGTTTTGGTCAAAAAGATCAGATGCAACAGTATATGTAAAAATACTGTCTATGTTGTTTCCACAAATATTTAGTCATAAGTTATCAGTGATATACATATTATTTCCTTATATGCACAAAACCCTTCATATTTACTGAGGATGGGAGGAGAGAATCAAGGTAGTGTCTAACTCAAAGTGATGAAAGTTAAATAGCTATTGTGGAGACTGTGAAAGGAAACGGATGAAAGAAAAATAAGAATATACTCCGAGAATGTGTAGGGCCCAAATTATACATCTGTAATAGTATCTGTGTACATGCATTTAAAAGTTTTTCTATCCCCTCAGCCTCTAAGGTTAGTAGAGCAAAAATGAAGCATACACATAGTCCTTTAACCTTTTCTACAAGAGGAGTCAAAGAAGAGCAAAAAGGAGAGAAGAGAGGAGAGAAGAGGGGAGGGGAGGGGAGGAAAATGAAAGGAAAAAAGAAAAGAAAGGAAAGGAAAGGAAAAAGGAAATGAAAAAGGAAAGAAAAGAAAAAGGAAATGAAAAGAAAAGGGAAAGGAAAGGAAAAAGGGGGAAAAAAAAGGAAAGGAAAGGAAAGAAAAATCATCATCAGTATCCTCACCACAGCAGACATTTCTGTGAGCTTATGTACTGATACATTATATAATTAATTCCATCTCCTAATCATATTAACATAAGTATCTATCATCATCATTTACAAATGAAGGTAGAATGTCAACATGCCCAAGGTAACATAACTAGGACGTAGCAAACTTGCTGCCCTTTAAACAATTATACTGCCTCTTTAATTATGATTTTAAAATAAAAGTATCCTCCAAATGGACATTTGTGGGAGAAAACAGAAATTTAATCTTATTTGTATGTTGACAGTCTTTAGTTAATTCAATTCAATAAATTGTTCATCTTCTAGTATTCAATTACACATAGTGAGAACAAAACGGTTGTCCCTATACTTACAGAAGCTTTATTTTGAGTGGTGGAATGTAGATAGATAAGTAAATTACAAAGCAGAAATGTATGTAATATAACAGAAAAACTCATGCTTTGTGATCAGAAAGATAAATATTAATATCTGCTCTATAATCTGTTGATTTTTAGGAAATTGGCATAATTTAATGAGCATATGGCTGAGAAGGGATTTTGGAGGGTCAGAGAATAAGAATATAGGACCTCATTTTAGGCTGTAAGAAACAAGCTAGCAAAGATTAGGCTTGGGGCATGCAGTGTGTGTGTGCTTAGTTTAATGGAAGGAAAGACTGAATGTGAGTAAGAATTACCATCTAGATGAGGAATTAGTATGAAGCTATAGAACCTTAAGTTCAATGACTCTCACTTGTGAGAGACCCTTCTATAACCCAGCATTCAATTTTCTATTTGTATTTTTTTTTCAAAGACTGCCCCTTGAAATTCTAGAAGCTTGGCATTACAGAGCAAAGCAAAGACAGCATAAATGATCATTGCAGCACAGGCCTTTCTGATAAGTTCCACATTTTCCCAAAAGAGCCATATTGTTGTCATAAGTCATAAATTATAGGAACAACAATAACTTACAAACACATAATCAAACACTTGACTTTTATCTGGTGGCACGGGATATGAAGAACCAAGAAGCCTGTGAGAGCAAGGTAGGGCAATTTGGAGCTCAGGGCAAAGCATTCCATGGAATTTGAAATATACGGAGTTATATTAGATAATTAGAAAAACTGTTGAGTTTCTGTGTTTTTAGAAGGGTAGCCACCACTAAAATTATTAACATTGAAAAAAATAATCATTGATCATATATGAGAATTTTATCATAATTTATAGGCATTTCTAGAGAAATTCTGATGTTTGTAATACTGTTCCAATATGATCAGAGATAAAAATTCCTTTTTTAAAAATAATGCTGATGTAAACATTGGTATACAAATGTCTTTTCAAGTCTTCACTTTCAATTATTTAATTATTATTATTAATAGCAAACATTTATTGGGCTTATGGAGATACCATGTTAAGTGGGGCATATAAATATCAACTCTTTGATTCTTTTTTCCCCCCAATATTATTTTAAAATTTATTTATTATACTTTACGTTCTGGGGTACATGTACAGAACAGATAAAAATTTCTTTATGCATTGAGATTATGCATTATAAAGAACCCAGTGGTTAAACATATTTTAAAAATTAAAGATAAACATGTGTCTATACTACAGGACTTCTCACAATATTTATTAATATACATTGTACATATCCAAGAATGATACAATCCTTTGCTGATGTTATCCTCTTGCTTTTTTTTTTTTTTGCCAGAGTGTATAATACAAGTAGATTTGGAAACAGGCTATCCAATATACTTAACATATTCATCAATAATAATTCATTATTAAAATTGTAAAATAAAATGTATTTATATTTCTAATTGATTCTACTATGTGTAAGCTGTAAAACATGCATGGTACTTATACTTTGCCAGCAGCTTTACACATTAACTCCACAAGTTTTACATTTAAATTATAGTTAATTTTTAGTCTGTACTTAGGATATGTTTTACGACTTACTTTACCTAACCTCCTCAGAATTTTATTCTGGAACCACATAAGTAAAAATTGCTTATCACTTTAGTGCAGGCATATTGTGAAATAGATAAGTAACTTGTACAATAACTGAGTATTATTGAAACTTCTGGGAAGAGCAGACAATCTCATATGTAAAAATCACTCATAAAAAAGACAATGTAATCATTTTCTTTTTTGACATTTTGGTAATATAATAAAAGAAAAATATGTAGAAGGAAACTAGAAGATTTAGCAAATTATATAATCACTCCATTATGATTTAAACAAGGCATTTTGGGCTTATCTTATCATTCCATTATTTAAAAAAAAAGACATTTTAGCATACAGTAATTATGGTCACAAATAACACTATATATTCAAAGTAGAAAAATAAAACAAGTGAAATAGAGTTAACCATTTTTCCAATGAAGATGGTAAAGGGCAAAATTATAGAACAAAAAATCAATTAAACATTAATCACATTTTGAATACAGGACTTTACAATTAACTGAGCAGAAAGCAGGGCTTTTTTTAAAATCATGCTTTACCTCATCAAACCATTCTCATCTGTCAAATTAATGACACAAAATGGCAAGCGAAATTACACTGTAGTTGTCTAAAGTATTTAACATAATAAAGAAAATGATATCAAATAATTATTGACACTTTTGTGGTATCAAGAAAAGGAAAAACGTAGAAAAAATAAAATATTTTAGAAAAAATATTAAAATATGTCATGTTGAGACTATTGATTATTAACGGAGGAATGTATCGCTGTTAGATTAGTAATTTTGAAACAGGTAGTAATCTTGAAATTGTTATTTTCAAGAAAGGGAAATGGCCACATATCACACATACTTAAAAAGTAAAGAAATAAAATATATCAAAAGGTTTTGGATGATATATACTTTCCAAACATAGGAACATGCAAAATCATGTAATTATTTTCATAGAAAAAAATAATGTTGAAATGTTTCAGGTCATACTTTATAACAATTCAACAAGTAAAAAAGAAATTCAGAGTTTTCACTACTCTTTTTTTTAAAAACACCCATCAGTTGAGTAAGTTAGAAAAATATTACCTATAAATTAAATTTTGTCAGCTAAAGAAGTTTTGACTTTTATCAGAAATACGCAACAGGCTAAAGAAAATATTCTATTTCAGTGTCTCCAATACATTGTTTCTTGACATATGAGTTTTGTGGTATATCAACATATTTCTGGGGAAAAAAGTGTCTGTGGCTTCTTACCAAATTTAGGTTAAACTTTCAATTTTGAAAATTAAAAAAAAGTAGGCCAAAAATCTCTAGCAGAGAAGGATGTAATTTTTTCTGTGTAAACTTGACAACAGTATCTTTTAAAAATGAAAAGTGGACATTGTGTATAATTAATATTACTTGTAATATACCTGAGAAATGATGTTATGCTTAGTTATAATACTGACAATGATAATAGAAGAGTCCATTAAAATAATGTATTTTCTAACAATGACATTCTTCACAGAAATAGAAAAAACAATCTTAAAATTTATATGAAACCACAAAAGACCCAGAAAGCCAAAGACATCCTAAGCAGAAAGAATGAAACTGGAGGAATCACATTACCTGACTTTAAATTATACTACAGAGCTATAGAAGCCAAAACAGCATGGTACTGGCATAAACACAGACACATAGACCAATGGAACAGAATAGAGAACCCAGAGATAAATCTATACATCTACAATGATCTAATTTTTGACGAAGTGCCAAGAGCATACATTGGGGAAAGGGGTCCTTAAATAAATTTTGCTGGGAAAATTGGATATCCAAATGCAGAAGTATAAAACTAGACCTCTATCATGAACCATATACAGAAATCTAATCAAAATGGATTAAAGACTTAAATCTAAGACCACAAATTATGAAACTACTATAAGAAAACATGAGGGAAAGTCTCCAGAACATTGGTCTGGGCAAAAAAGTCTTGAGCCATATCCCGCAAGCACAGGGAACCAAAGTAAAACTGGACAAAGGGGATCACATCAAATGAAAAAGCTTCTTCACAGGAAAGGATAAAACCCACAAAGTGAAGAGGCAATCCACAGAACTGGAGAAAATATTTCCAAACTACCTATCTGACAAGGGATCAATAACCAGAATATATAAAGAGTTCAAACAACTCTATAGAAGAAAAACTAATAATCTGAATTAAACTTGGCAAAATATCTGAATAGACATTTTTTTGAAAGATGATAAATGACAAATGGGTTTATGAAAAGGTGCTCAATATTATTGATAAGAGAAATGTAAATCAAAACCACAATGAGATATAATCTTAATCCAGCTTGAATGGATTTATTTATAAAACAAGCAGTAACAAATGTTGGTGAGGATGTGGAGAAAAGAGAACCCTCATACACTGCTGGTGAGAATGTAAAGTAGTACAACCACTATGGAAAACAGTTTGGAGATTCCTCAAAATACTAAAAACAGAGCTACCATACAATCCAGCAATTCCACTGCTGGATACATCCCAAAACAAAGGAAATCAGTATATTGAAGAGATATCTGCACTCCCATGTTTTATTGCAACACCATTCACAAAAGTCAAGATTCGGAAGCAGCCTAAATGTCCATTAACAAATGAATAGATAAAGGAAACAGGGTACATAGACACAATGGAGTACTATTCAGCCATAAAAAAGAATGAGATCCTTTCATTTGCAAAAACATGGATAGAATTGTAGGTTATTAAGTGAAATAAGCCAGGCACAGAAAGACAAATATCCCATGGTCTCAGTTATTTGTGGGAGTTAAAAATTGAAATAATTGAACTTTGGCAATAGTAGAAGGATGCTTACTAGAGGCTGGGAAGGGTAGTCAGGGGTTGAGGGGTTGGGGAATGGTTAATGGGAATAAACATGAGAAATAGTGAGTAAGACCTAGTATTTCCTAGAAGAGGATGACTATGTTAAAAAAAAAGTCATTTAATTGTACATTTTTAAGTAACTAAAAGATTACAACTGAATTGTTTATACCATAAAAGATAGATGCTTGAGGTGACAGACACCCCATTTACCCTGATGTCATTATTATGCATTGCATGCCTGTATCAAAATATTTCATGTAATCTTTATATACCTATTATGTGCCCACAAAAATTAAAAATAGAAATAATCTATTTTCAAGTAATTATGATTACTTTTCAAAAGAGATAAATGAGTAAACCAAACTCTAGGGAACATTTTGGAATGTTGCATAGAAATAATTGGGAGACTGTAGTTGTTGTAGGTTAATTTTCACTTGATAAAGGGCTAATTATTGAAGTGGAGAAAGCAGATCTGAGTTAAAATATTGGCTTCAGTAAAAATGCTTCTGCATTAAAATTCATTAAATGTAACAGAATGGGAACAATTGAAACATTATAATATTAGTATGTAAGATCTTGTGGACACCAGTAGGCCATCAGTAAATGTCTACCATTTAAGTTCTTTCCAGGTTATTTAACAACACTCATCACATTTTACCCTTTACTGTGCATCAAAATAATGGAGTGAAAAAGTTGATGGCAACTTTAAATTATCCTTTAAAATAAATAATATTAGCTGATATATTCTCTATTAAACAGGTTTTTAAAAACAAATTTGATGTATAACTTACATACCAGAAAATTTTCATTTTAAACATATAATTCAATGAACTTTAGTTAATTTATAGAGTCATGTATACATCACCACAATCCAACTTTAAGACATTTTTATTAACCCCTAAACTTTTGTGTCCATTTGCAGTCACATCCTGTTCTCACCCCATGCCTCAACCATTAATCTAGTGTTTTCAAATATTCCATTCAACATATGACTCTTATACCTTATTAGGCTGTTGTAATGATCAAATAATGTGAAGGCTTTGAAAATATTAGACATTCACATGGTATAGCCCTTGAAAAGTGTGTAATACATAGGCTAAAATATGTACTTTCCATCAGTCTTTCCTTTTCATTTGAAGAGTTCCATTTTGTGCTATTTAAAATATTTTGGAAAGGTTTTCAGAGCTTTAAAGTTGGGCAATCATAAAGCACTATGACAAGATGTCATTATGATACTATTAAGTTCCACTGTAAAAATGGTTCCTGACTATTATGGTAATGGTGAGTGGCCAGCAATTTCTTAACTTTTATCTTTCTTCTGTGCTATTTTATGAGTGGCAAGATGGCAAGGACCATTTTAGGCTTATCCACATTTTAAAATTTAAATTACCTATCACATTTGTTTGGCACATACTTAATGACTAAACCTCTGTGGAATTCAATAAATTTGCCAGCTATTTGTTGGAAATCTACTAGGTTGCCCACTGTCTTACAGCTGAATTTAGTGAGTAGAGAATAGGGGTAGATGGGGAAAATTTTTAAAAGGCAAATAAAAGTTTAAAAAATTTCTGTTAAATACTCAAAGAAAAAGATAACATAGTATGTTATGCTAAGTGTTACCTGGCTGTGCATTTTAGATCGATAAATTTTCTGTGTGCTATTTTTGCAGTAAATATCCATTTGTATAAGAGAAAACTGGGAAATAATAGGATGAACTTGATTTACTTCAACATATTCAGGCTGTTGCAATAGTCTTCACTGTGACTGTAGCATGATGGTATTAGGTTGGTGCAAAAGCAATTGTGGTTTTTGTCATTACTTTCAATAATTTCATCCTTATATTTAGAATTTGTAGAGAGATTTTTTTTTTGAGTATCTTTTCTTGTGTTTATTGGATATTGTATATCTTCTTTGGAGAGATGTTATTTAGGTCCCATTTCTTTTTTTTTTTTATTGTATTTTGGGCTGTGGTCTACATGTGCACATCCAGCATCCTGCAGGATTGTTGCGTAGATACATACATGCCATGCCATGATGGTTTAATGTCTCCATCCCCCCACCTTCTCCCAGTCACCTACATCAGGCATTTCTCCTGGTGTTATCCCTCCCCATCCTCCCAGCCCCCTCTGCTGTCCTGCCCCTCCCCTCCCCTCCCCTCCACCCCACCACCTAGCCCAGCGAGTGTTGTTCTTTTCCCTGTGCCCAAGTATTCTCATTGTTCATCACCTGCCTATGAGTGAAAACACGTGGTGCCTGGTGTATAGAAATTTTTACAAACTCATACTATAATTGCAGACTTACAACATACACATCAAAGTAATATGAAAGAAATCTATATCTTTATCATATAGCCTGTGAGGATGTAATACTATACAGGTTTTCCAAGTACAGTCAGGGATGTGTGGCATGTTTTTAATATTTTACATCTCCTGCTGCAACTTTTGTTTGTGACTGTTTCCCATTATTAAATATATGGAACAATGTAGTTATTCTGAAATGGAGAGAAATAAGTTCTATATAGCTACACATAGGGGTGGCATTCATTTCAATATTAGAACAGATTCAAAATTAACTGTACCAGGTTTACCATCTTATCTACTGTGCTATGTAAAAAGGAAAGAAAAAAGTCTACAGTAATGGCTATATGGGATTTAAAATTTGAACCCAAATCTCTGGATTCGCTCTCCATTTTTTTCTTCTTTGATTAAATTATCTGATTATCACATAAATTCCCCTTTGCAGGTTTCTGCTGCCTAACTCATAAATCAGTAAAGTAGGCTGTAAAGTTACGCTGTTCCAAGCCGTTTGACAATCAAATGTGCCTATTTACACAATAAAAGTCTGTTTTATTCCCTAATGAAATCATAAGCTCAATCTGATAGACCAAAATCTGCAGTTACATCTTTATTTTTAAGCCATTGATTTTGATAGCTTGGAATGTTTACATTTAAATATGACCGATTATATTTAAAGTGAGTTGTAAGATTTAGCGTCTATAATAAACACAGGAAGACCTCAATTATAAATTCTCCTTAATATGCAGTTAATGTGATTAGTTTAAATTAACAGCTTTCTTTGGTTTAAAAATTCCCTCTTTTCTAAAGTGTACTCACATTGTTACTGGCAGGGAAAAAGAGACGGAAGGAGGAAATCTGTAGTGGACTCTGGAACACCTAAAGTCCTAGCTTGGAGAGCAAAACACAGCAGTACTTTTCAATATTTGATTATGAGGCCCTCTCCTTTGAAGATAATTTGTTTCCTTCTTCTATTCCTGCACATAAATCTACTATGTGGAACACGAGGTTACAAAAGACGAGATCAGAATTCTTTGGGACAAAAGAAATAGAATAGTAAAGCTATTGGAACCACTGCTGGGCAACCCTGCTCTTTCTTGCAGCAATCTAAGTAACAAGGCCATGTCTTCCCCTACAAAATGTGTATCAACACATAATGACACGGAGACTTTCAACAGATGCCTATGTTGGGCTGTTCTTACATGTCAAAGATTCAAAACTGAAATTAGTAGAAAAGGGAAAAAAGTATATGTGGAAGTATGTTTGTAATTTTAAAAATTACAAGACATTTAAGTAGCTATTTAAATGGTTGTCACTGTCCCCTAAAATGATTAAGAGCCATATGCAAGTTAATTGGCATGTTAACAAATGTGCTTAGAAAAAAGTGAATATAAGAAAGCCAAGCTGAGTTCAGCCTCAGATATCTACACTGAATATTCTATTTGCTCAAATTAAAATGTGTGCAGTAGCTCTCAGCTATATTTTCTTCCATCACCCATTTTCTGTTAGAGGAAAAATCAAAATAAGAGAGAATTTCACCAGTAGTTTGATTGCCACTCTGACTCCCTCCCATTGAAATGTTGACATAGTCATAGGTGAAAATTTTTATAAAAAGAGCATCACACACTGGGGTCTGTCGGGGGGAAATAGGAGAGGGACAGCGGGGGGTGGGGAGTTGGGGAGAGACAGCATGGGGAGAAATGCCAGATATACGTGATGGGGAGGAAGGCAGCAAATCACACTGCCATGTGAGTACCTATGCAACAATCTTGCATGTTCTTCACATGTACCCCAAAACCTAAAATGCAATTTAAAAAAAACAAACCAAAAAAAGAGTGATAGAAAATGTTATATGAAATAATATACTGGAACAATTTAGTCATTACTAGTAAGGAACCATCCAAAGCCATTCTCAAACTTAGCTACACATTAGAATAAGTGAAAAAGTTCCCCAAAATTCTGAAGACCGAATCCACCTGAAGATTTTGATTTGGTTGCTCTGGGGTTCAGTTTGGCTACTTAGACTTCTGCTACAGAATTTTAGGTGCCAAAACTAAAACTCTGTGCTTCAATATATAGTTTTGAAAACCTGAGCAGTAAACTACTAAATTCGTTCCATGGGTTTCTTTGCAGTTATACAATTTGGTGATTTTCTTTTTTAAATTATTTCCAGGGAACATTCATAGGTTGTTACATTTTTAATCACAGTACTTTGGAAATATTTCTAAAGTTTCTGTTCTGTAAGATATATTTCCATATCTGTAAGAGCTTTCCCCATTTGCTTTATTCTGTTTCAATTAATGTTTTCTTAATTTCATACTTTAATAAAATCTCTCATTAAATGAGCTGACACTGGGCAGTTTTATGTTGTGGTTATATAATTTAAGATTGTGATTTGGTTAAGTGCTATTTTTTGAAATAGAATACTCCTAGGTCAACACATGCTCTTATATCCTTGCAGCAAGCTGTTCTATTTTCTAAAATACTAAAATAAGTAAAATAATTTTAAATCCAATTTAGGATCAGAGGGCCCAATTTTCTAATCACGAGAAATAACTGACCATTTAACATGCTAAGAAAGTGAGTAGCTCTTTTATTTCCTATAGTAATAAATGCAAATTTGTATGTAAGGAAGTATCTTTATCTACATCTTCTTGTATATATAACAAGAGTATGGTTGGCAGAAAGTCATATATATTGTATGCATTTCCTTAGTGCAATAGCTTTTATACCTGAGGATCTCGAACGATCTTAAAATGCAGTAAAATAATGCTCTAATAGATTCAAATTAAGTAGCAAAACTCTCAGTGCACCACACGGTGGAGTCAAATACCCACAAATCTGTGTGGCTGCTATATGACAGAAAATCTGAGTATATGTTTCAGAAAGGACTAAATATGTAACATTGTACATTTTTTCCCGCTTCTCAGTGATGAATTAAGCTAACTATGCCATTTATGAAAAGAAAAATCATAGTGCACTAATATTTTAATTAGCAATAACCTTTTTATCTGTAAATCCAAATTTAAAGAAACATATTTTTGTTAACACAGTGCATTAAAGTTAGCCCCCTTTCTATGTGTCTGTCTGTCTATCTATCTATCACATCTCTCTATATCTGTATTTAAAATGACATTTTGGTGGCATTCTTAGTGGATTCTTCATCTTACCCACTGTACTTATGTTACTTCACTAACTTTTGACTCTCTATTTTATTTCATGGGAATTTCAAGTTGCTTTTTAGGAAATATAGTCCTTGAAGCAAATCCGAGTACTTGAGAATTCTGTTCTAGAAAACAATTCACTTACTGCCATCTTAAAACCAAACCTTAGAGCAGAAGAATGTTTTAATAGCTTTCAGATGGCTTGTATTTTCCAATAATATGTATTACGAATGGGGAGACTCAATGTCAAGAACTATGTTGATAATGCGGGTACAACAAGAAATGCATGCAAAATAGATCTGAGCTGATTAAGAATACCCGAAAGTCTCTTTCTTGAACTAGATTTGAAATTTTGTAACTTACCTGTGTTCTGCTATTTGCAAGTACTTTTCTACTGATGTAGTTAATAACATTTTTACTGTGGTTTCCTTTTTATTTGAGAAAAAACAAAATATTTTATTAAAAACTAGTGTATTAATGTTTATAGAATCCTGAATCCACTTGTAAATAAGAAAAAAACACAGTGCTCCTTATCACAACCTTTTCAACTAAAGACGTTTTGCCCTAAAAGCTCCAATTTTCCTTCAAAGACAATAGTGTAATAGCTTTGCCTATCAAATTTGCTACTCATAGTTTCATTCCACAAGTCTGTCACAATGTAGTTCTTTATGTATTTTAAAGTACAAATGTGCAATATTAATGTCTAGTATTCATACTGCTCAAATTTTTCCTTAATTCCATTCAGAAAATCATGAGCATTTGTAATCAAACAGTCCTTCAAAAATCACGTCCTTAGTTTAAATGAAAGCAGTTCTACTCTGTATTTCATTTATAATCACATAGTTCTTTTCAATTCAGGAAGAACTGCTCATTCCTTTCATGCATTTTACTAAACCCTGCCTGTGAAGGATACCCAAAATACCCTGATTTGATCATTACACATTCTATGCATGTAAGAAAATATTACATAAATTTTGTACCCATAAATATGTACAAATATTATATATCAATAAAAAACCCTTTTTTATTATGACTCAAACTGGGACAGTCTTAGGAACAGTTAATGCTAGACATCCTGGCTTGTGTAAGTTTGAAAAATGTATATACTGGAGTAAGTATGTATCAACATTATCACATGTACCCTCTAAAATATATACAATTACTATATATCAAGAAAAAAATAAAAATTGAATAAAATATGTTTACTATTATCCTTAATTTCTACTACAGTATTTACTCTTGTTGCCCAGTGAAAAACTATGAGGGGGATTTTTATCATCAGAATTCTCCCCAAAATTCTCTTTCTTCATCCCCTATTGCAATGGTATGCCTTCCATAAGAAAACCATATTCCCTGGACTTTTTAAGCCTATCCAAACTACCTATACTCTGCCACATATTATCAGGCACATTCTTGGTCAAACTTAGACAATATGGTAAACTAAATCATGCTATTGTGTATACTGATGCCCAGGGCACCAATTAGCTGTAATTCATTATCTATAATTGCATTGAACCATGATCTACAAATGTAATATTTCACCCTCAAATTTATTTTAAAGTGAAAAACTTCAGATATCTTCATTAATTAGTGGGGAGAAGGCTTTGAGATTTGCAGATAACTTTCTAGTGCTCCTCACATCATAGCATGTACTTTGTGACTGGGTTCACAACATGTATACAAGATTTGAAAAGTATCTGTATTACTTTACTATCACACAACCCTAAAGATATTTAAATAAATAATACCTATAATAATTTTACATATATTTAAACGTTAATTAAAAAATAAAAACAGCATTTTAAAAATGCATTGTACAGTGAATGTAAATCTAGTTATGGCCTAAAATTTACTCATTTAAAAGTCAACTTAGATTTATTTTCATCACTATTTTAACTCTCATTCTAGAAAAAAAAAACAGGTAAACACATTTTATATTTTGATTGCAATGAAGAATTGAATGTGTGTGGGTGTGGGAGTGAGTGCATGTATGATCATTAATTACAAGATGCACATTTATATCAATAATTTTGTGTTACTGTTTGTAACACATTTTTATAAAACAATATTGACCATCTGACTAAACTCAATAGTGAGTTTATAATAAAATGTTTGAGACTGCTTTTCAATAGTACCATAACAAATATTTTCTCTTTTTTGAGACAGAGTCTCACTCTGTCCCAGTCTGGAGTGCAGTGGTGCCATCTCGGCTCACTGTAACCTCTGTCTCCTGTGTTCAAACGATTCTCATGCCTCAGCGTTCTGGGTAGCTGGGATTAGGGTTAGGGATAAAGTGTGTGCCACTACACCCAGCTTATTCTTGTATTTTTAGTAGAGACAGGGTTTCACCATGTTGGCCAGGCTGGTCTCGAACTGATCTCATGATCACTGGCCTCCGCCTCCCAAAGTGCTGGGATTACAGGTGTGAGTCACCGCGCCCGGCCAAAAAATATTTTCTTACCATTTACTTTCCTATGGTTTTCCTCTAGCTTTAGTACAGTTTGAAATCCAAAACACTAGATCATATTGCTCCTATCTTTGAAATATATTTCAAATTCCTCCATTACCTACTTTAAAAAATATTTCTGAGATTAATAATCTAGACCCCTTTTTCTTCCTACCTACCTTCGAATAGTCAAATTAGTCAATCAAAACAACCCCCTGGAAAACTAGCTGAATAAATTTAAAGTTAGAAACTCTGCAACATTTTGTTCAAGTAATAAAAACAAAAGAACAGAAGCTGATTCCCAGATGTACTTGCCTGGGCTTCCTGAGGCATTTGAGCTGCGTCCACCTTGTCGGCAATATAAGCTGCCAACTGCTTGTCAATGAGTGTGAGGGACTCCTGAATTAAGTGTAAGGATTTTTCGATCTCCTGGGCAGACTGGATGCTCTGTTCAAGCAACTTTTGCCTCCTTATAGCCTAAAGAGAAGGAATAAGAGTGTATCAGTTAAATGTTTACTCTTGATAGCTTTTCTGGAATCCTGCTGCACAATAAATGAAGATTCTAGACTCTTCCACAATCACCTTTTTGTAAGATAGATTTCGCAGCTTCCTGGCACTCATTCAGCTCTGCTTATTAAAAAAATGTGAAGGAGAAAAAAAAAACAGCAAACAAAACTATAGGATCAGGGATCTCTGCATGAAAATAAATTACAATATCATGTACATCAAGGAAAGACGCTGGAAAAAAACATTAGCAAAATCATCTCAGTCATTGCAATCTGTCTTTCTCAGGTCGAATGTTTCTCCTGATCTCATTATATAGTTCAAGAGATTTGGTTTGCTTAGAATAGGGTCATCGTCATCACAATCCACTTCAAGACAGATAATCTACTTCCACCAGTGAGACACACATACAATCTGTTCAGAATCAGCTCCTCGTCAAAAAGAGAATTTTAAGTAACAGTCTGGTTAAAGATTTATTTTGAATACTATTTCAACCAGCTTTGCAAGATCTTTTTTCTCCCTACTTTCTTTCACAATTTGGATTATGGAAATTGTTTGTACAATTGGATTTGTGTTACTGCTGAAGTAGAACAAATAATAAGTAATCCTAATATAGCTGCAATTAATCTTGATTGTTACTATAAGTATGATTAGGATAATTCAACAATTTTCAAGTATAAATAGCATGCTGAACAGATTGCAAAGTCTCCCTTCAAGGATCTGTTCACCTTTAAAAGAGTAGTTATAAAAGAAATAGGGCAGGCAACTTATTGGGAATTCAAGTCATAAGTCATTTCAAATACATTTACTTAATACACAATGTATAGGCATGATTACCTGGTACAATATAACTTTCTTTCCCACAAAGCATAATTGAGGTTTTAAGATGATCTTGGTTTTTATATTATATATAGAATATTAGATACTACATAAATACCACATATGTTGGTTCTTAAGCTTAAAAAATGTTAGTGATGTTGGATGGGTGCAGTGGCTCATGCCTGTAATCCCAGTGCTTTGGGAGGCTGAGGCAGGCAGATCACAAGGTCAGGAGTTCAAGACCAGCCTGGCCAACATGGTGAAACCCCGTCTCTACTAAAAATACAAAAATTAGCTGGGTGTGTTCGCGCGCAGCTGTAATCCTAGCTATTTAAGAGGCTGAGGCAGGAGAATCGCTTGAAATCCGGCGTGGGAAGTTGCAGTGGGCTAAGATCACGCCACTGCACTCCAGCCTGGGGGACAGAGCAAGACTCCATCTCAAAAACATATATATATATATATATATATATATATATATATATATATATATAAGCTATGTCATTCTTCCTCAAGGAAGCCAACCTATAACACAGCATTGCTTAGGTAAAAATAGTTAATGACATCTAGACCAAGGGAAAAGAGGAAGTTTAGTGAAGCTGCAGAAGGAGGGAAGTCTTTCCCAGCATTTCTCCCTGTACAGTAAATTTTGACTCCTTCAAGATTTTGTCCTAGGCTTTCCTTTCTTCTCATTCTACCTATATGTTTAACTTCAATTCCTCCTCACATTCTGACAACTCTCAACTCTACATCTCTCAAGTCCAGATTTCCCCCTGATCTCCACTTGCATGCTATTTCACTGTATTGGACAACTCCACATGAATGTTCTACAACCACCAAAAGTTAACACTTCTAAATATGAACTCCTGTGTATCCTCTTCTTACCTACTTCTCATTTTTTTTCCTATTTCAGAGAAATACAAATAATGATTGGCTTTATTAGACATAATTCTAGAAATTTCTACTTCCTCTATCATGTCCTTCATCATGTTGCATCTAATCAATCACTATTTATGTATTATACCTTCCAAATAGTTCTTGATTCCATTCTTTTCTCTCTCTCTCTCTCCATTGTCTTTAACCTAAAGTCATTACTATGTCTTCCCTCAAATATGGTTCCAGTTTCTTCACTGGCATTTTATTCTGCCACATCCCATATGTAAAGCAACTACAATGTGTTCTTTCAATAATGAAATGATGGCTTTCTGTCTAAAATCCTCCAGTGATTCTTTACTGTCCCTTGGATAAACACTTTATTCTTAATATGGCTTAAAAGTATTTTCGTGATATAAGTCCTGCTGGTGTCTTTTACTCCCTGCTCTAGCTATAGAGAAATTTTATTTTTCATTTCCCAGCATATACAATGGCCCTCTTAATTCTTGGCCTTAAACATGTTGTTCCTTTTTACTGGAATAATCTCAATCCTGACTACCTTTCATTGGCTAATTTACATTTATCTTCTGAGTCTAGCCTCATAAATGTGGACATCTCTTCCAAGTGGCTATCTCTGATACTCTCTAAGTTCAGGGAGGTAATTCTTATATGTTCTTTGAATTTTGTATTTTTTTAATTTGACAAGTAAAATTGTATCAATTTAAAATATATAACATGATGTTTTAATATATGAATATGTTGTGGGATGGCTAAGTTACGTATGCATTCCCTCACATGGCATTATGCTCTTTCTTGCACTTTGTATTTGTCTTAGCATGTGCCATACCATATTTAATTTGCCGTTAATTGTCTACATTTACTTTAGACTATCAGCTCTAAATCAGGTCAGGGATTATGGCTGTCTTGTTCGTTGCTCAATACCAGTTCCTAGAATAAAGCCCAATAGCTTTGTTTACATCTGGATGAAAATTATAAGGAGAAACTTTAATGACAAAAACAAAAAAGTTCAAAGAGTCAAAGACAAAAATGGATTTACAGAAGAAACTGAAAACAAAGGTCACCACTGCTCAGAAATGTATATTTTGGAGAATAAATCTACCTGTTTTTGTATTAAAAGTATCAGAATTGGGGGGAACACATTATTTGAAGAAAATTTTAATCTATTTATATTAAAATACTGCATCCAAGATTGGTGACCAAGGCTTTGCACTGTATTCCAATTCAAGCATAGCTTCCTTTTCAGTCAAAATTTCAACGAAAATTTACGTCAGTTAATTTACTAATTCAGTTAACAGTGCTCATGGCTATAATCAGAGCCTCTGAAACCTCACTTTTTCTATTCATGAAATTCTATGTGCTGAATGGAACAGTATGGCTTAAGAAATGATGTCAGAATTGACTTCAGGTGGGTTGGTTCTGTTCCTGGCCTGACAGTCAATAAGAGAGGCTGATTTACACAGATTCTTTGATTATCTCAGTCACTGAAAAGACCTGATGTCAATCCAAGCTTGCAGAATTCTTTGAACTAGTCATGGAATAAGCTGCCTTCTATTTCTAAACATCTTAGGGAAACCCTGATGGAATGCCAGGCTTATGAATTTCCTATGACTTTCTGCCCGCTTGACCTGTGCTGTCTCATTGAATGAAGTTGGTAGAAAGCCTTCAGCCATAATCTGATTTTTGTTGCTGTTCCAGAATACTGTTCGACTGTTGTTTTAAAATGTTATTTCATGTCCTTAGCTAATCCACTTAGAAATAAGGGGAATTATATAGCTAGACAGAAATAGCAAATATGAGGAAAGTTAGAAATCTGTTAATATCTGGCAATCAATGACAAAAATAGAAAAATGGAAAAATTGAATCCTAGTTATGGTTACCAACATAAAACACATAATGAATCTACTTTAATCCAATTTTCAAAGAAAGTTAAAATAAAACGAAGCAAAAATTAACAGAAATTAATTGAATCATTTTATATCTTTAAAGTAGTATGAAACGTAGAATACGTTTAAGAAAAAATGTTACGAGTATAACGAGTTTGCTGGCAATGGAAAATCATCTCTACAATTCACTGATATTTCATCACATTTTCATTTTAAAAATAATGTATTAGCCTTTGTGCCACAATATTGCAAATTCATAAATTGAAAAGCAGTGTGTCTAAGAAACTCTGGAAGAAAAAATTCTGCATGTGAAATAAAAAACTGAATATTAAAACAAAAAAATGTATTTAACATGTGAAGGCATGCTTTAAAAAGTCAAAATAGAAAAAAAAATCATTTAATAATATTTTCCAAAAAAAAACATTCATTAAAGGAGCTATGTGTCCTACACTATACTTATTAAACTCAACATAAAAAGCAATTTTACTTCATTTAAGAGGTGATAGGTAAGCTTATGATTGCAAGTGGATTAAGAATGCAGATGTATTCATTACTACAATAAGATCTGCTGAGAAATTATTATGAAGATATATTTTCCTTACAGTTAACATTTCTATAGAGGAGGAAATACTTAATAAGCACATTGTATTTTAAAGAGTTAAGCTATACACACAGCCTATCCCTACAGGAAGATTGCAACCGAAGCAGAGTAACACCTTGTAGAATACAAGGATAATATGTTTTTCAGCCAGCAAAAAAGTGGAAAATTAAATCTACATTGCATGAATTGAATAACGTCACAAAAGTTCTTCTGTCCAAAATTCTCTATCGTATGCTGACTGCAATTCCCCTATTGGTTGCATAGTCTACAAATTAGAAAGAAAGTATAGCTTAAAAATCAATATGCTAAAATAAATAACCTTGGAAAGCTAATTCACAATATGAATTATTTTTAATGCCATCAAAATAATGTCCTTTCAATATCTTTGAGATGCAAGAGTGGGAATGGGAGAGCCATTGCCATTATTTTCTTTGTTTCTTCTTGGATGTGTTTGTGTTTTATTTGTTGTTGTTTTTAATAGACAAGTGAGGAAAGGTAATTTTGATGTCTGAATTATGATTGGATAGAACCAAGTATGTGGAGGTCTTCAAAGAACGTTTCCATCAATTATCTCCTTACTGTGCGGCTCAATGAGGAGGGGGTTACAGAATCATCTGAGTCTTAGAGAATGAGAATCATGAGTGTGCCGAAGATTCACATTGATCTCTTAAGATGTTTTACAAAATTTGTTTTTATCCAATTATGTAATAATACATCTTGAGTGACTACTAAGTGCCAGGCATAGGGGGCACTCAGTTCTTTTATCTGTTTAAATTAGTCAATGGATCCAGACTTAATGTTATGAAATGTACACGTTAGTTGGCCTTACACCAAAAAAGGGATTCTCTTTAGTAGGCTGGGAGTTCAAGAGATACATGGCTTCTCAGAAGTCTGAGGTATTGCTATTGTTTATATGGGTATCCAAAATTTCATGTGTTAGAAACTAAATCCCCAATGTGACAGTATTGAAAAATGGGGCAACTAAGAGGTGACTGGATCATGAGGTTGCTGCCTTCAATAATTGATTAATCCATTCATGGGTTAATGGAATAATGGGCTATACTGGGAATTGAAATGGTAGATTTATGAAAAGAGGAAGAGAAACCTGAAGTAGCACTTTAGCATGCTCACCCCCATGCCATGTGATGCCCCATGCCACCCTGGGACTCAGTAGAGAGTGCTCCCCCAGCAAGGCAGCTCTCACTAAAACAAAGTGGAAAACTAAATCTACATTGCATGAATCAAATAATGCCACAAAAATTCTCATGTCTAAAATTGAGGGGCCCCTTGAAATTGAGATGTGGCCCCTCAACTAAGCATTCTCAGCCCCCATAATTATAAAAAAAATATAAATTTCTTTTCTTTATAAATTACCCAGTTTCAGGTGTTCTGTTATAAGCAACAGAAAATGGACTAAGACAGATATGTATTTTCTCAGGAATTACAGCTTCTTACATGTTCTGTTTCAAGTCATTAAAAAAAAACCTTCAGGCTCCTTGTGAAAGCAAATTACCTAGGAGTTATTTAAATTCTATTTGTTAATGTATTATTAATATAATATTAATAATGGAAAGAGCAATTTTTAAAATTAAAAGTTGTTAATGATCATTTCATAAGAGACATTTATTTTGTGTTTAAGTACTCATCATTGTGATTTAGACATGTAAAACATTTTGATTTTCAGCATTTTAAAATTTTTTCTTCTGAGGAAAGAAGGATTTCAGCCAATGTCAAAATTATGCCCTCATTTTGATCAGTGATTTTAGTAGTAAATGAACTATAGAAAAACAAATCCCAAATTCCAATTCAAATAAAGGAAAGCAATGACAAATTTTTGAAGTTTCTGCTTAGGGTAGCGCATTAATTGGCTCCACCTTGACTGTCCCCACTTTGCAGAAAATAGAGCAATATGGAATATGTTTTATTTTATAGAAAGTGTCTTTGGATAGGAGTCCTGTAAAAGACATGCTAAAACCAAATCCTACTCAACCTGCTCTTCAAAAACTAAAGTGGAGACCCATGAGAGGACATTAATCTGCATTTGACAACCGTGCTTCACCTCACAAACTTTACCAGTCAAGTTTTCCTTCCCAGAGTCTCACATTCAGAGGGCCAAACAACTGGTGCAACTACTTCCTTTTAGTATTTCTTCACCACCTACAAAGAGGTTGCAATTTGTTCAAGTGCCAAGTCATAAGAATACTCAATTTGACTGAATCGTGTTGATGGGTGTATAGCATTTTTGATAAACTATTTCCTCCTGACCTAACTCTAAGGAGCAAGTCTGAAACTCTGTCACTATGGATATGAATACAATGAATTCTATCTGTTGTCTTTAAATTTTGGCTGTAGTCTTAAAATGAAAATAACAAGTAATACGTCTCTCTCATTTTAAGAGATGGAAATAGCAGGACATAGCAAAGGGCCTACAAACCAGCTGGGAAAACTGGTCCCACATTCGTTGCTCCACCATACCTACTTATACTAAAATTCTCTGAAGGTTTTGGAGAGAATCATTGCCTTGCTGAATTCGTGGCCCAGAGGGAAAGTAGGGATGGCTCCCTCTGTTTATTCCTTAAGGGGGAATAAAAGAAGGTACTTCAACATTTTGTCCCATGCAAGTAAGTAGAGCTCCAAGACCACTGATCACAGGGTCTGGGATTCCAAAGTAGATGGGGACGACACCTAATTACCAACTCTGCTTCTGTAGCTGTCTGCTTCAGAAATTCTCTGCCTACTTGATAGGTAAATAATGAATTAGAAATAATGATACAGTGAAAAGAGGGGCTAGCCTGTACTTCCCAGTGCTTGGTGTGGCAAACGCTTCTCAACAGGTCAAGTGAACATGGAAGAAGACAGCCACGTTTGAGCTGTCTACCAGGAACACTGTTTATGGAACAAGAGTATCTCAGGATCAAGAGACTTGAAGATATTTTATAGAGCATATTTTTCTTGTTTAAGATAGGGGAAAACCAAAGAGCTTCTGCAAGTCTTCTTAAAGATCCCATACTTGCACCCCAAATAAAGCCAATGTTTGTATCTCTGTTACACACACACACACACACACACACACACACACACACAAATCATAAACTGAATGCCACAAATAGTTAGTTAATAGGAGACATTTGCCTATTTTCCTTAATTCTTACTTCCCAAGACATTGGAGAAGAATAGAACTGAAGTGGAGTTTAAAAAGAAAAAGGCAGTGGAGGTGTAGGGTGGGATTTAACCACACTTCCCTTCTAGAGCAAGTCTTTTAGACCATGGGTTAAGCTTCAGCTGGAAACAAGGAAGAATATAAATCAAATATGACATTGAGATTTTAAGCTGAATCAAATTAGATTTAAGTCTTTATTACCTTAGAGGCCACAAAGCAATGGGATCTATTCATGGTGCCATCTATCTGGATGATGTAAAAGCATTTCATGTTTCTGACCTATCTGGCTCAAACTATGCATCAACCTACTAACACAGTTCATGAATTCAGCACTTGCTAAAATGAACCAAAAGCAGAGGCAAACGACAGACATTCAGAACATCTAGAATGTGGTCCAGGAGATGATGGTAAATAGTTTATGAAAGGTATGAAGAGCTGAAGAAGAACTTAAGAAATACCTGTGAAAAACTGAGCATTATAGTAATATCACGATTGAAAAGCTAAGAAAGGTATGTTGATGCTTTTGTCTCATACAACTTCTAGCAAACTGCATGTTTGATATACTCTACCAATATAGATAAATATAAATAATCCATGTGAGGACTATTACTCATGTCAAATGCAACAACTTGTCTACTGATTGATAACTTTGCTGAACAACCCACTGAAATCTCTGAAGCATAATTTTAAGGTCTTTAAAGAAGCATGCCATAAAAATATCAGGAATTATTTAAGGACCACTAAGAACGTTCTATTTGTCTCAGAAGTTGGTTCTTACAATTTTAAGTTGTTTAGAATTGGTAGGATGACAGCCATAAAGAAGCTGACATTTGAGGCACACATTGTATTGGACACCTGGACCTCTTTGAGATTGATTAGATATGAACGCTTTATTTCCTGTAATTTCATACGGTGTTAAGAAGGTAATAGATCCTTTTTAAAAGTTATACAAAAATTTCTAGATGTCTAGATATGCTTATACCAGTGTAAGAAAATAATGTTTTCCAAAGAGAATGGAGCTACGATTTTGCAAAGGGAATCAAATGGAGATTAAGAGAAAAGCAGAGGGAGAAGAGGATAATTTATAGCAGAAAAAATAATTTGCCAATGCTCATAGTGTCATCATAAGATTCACTTTGTTGCTTTGTTTTCAAATTAGTTTGTAGTATTTTTTTCTAAAGAAAGGAGGTCTCACGCTGTGTTCCTTGGACAAGAAAGATGAAGTAAATTAAAACTGTGTTAAGTCACTTTAAATATAAGTCTTGTGAGGGGCTTTGGTACAGTGGTTTTCTTGTGACATACTTGTTAACATATTTAATAGAGAGGTAGGCTATAATTACAAAGATGTATACATGTTTGCATACATATCCTTCAAATATAAAATAAAGAAGGTGACATTATTCATGAGAGGCTTCTAGATTTATTTGTTGTTAATGTCACTAGGTTCGAACACACCTGGGGGAAAACCCAAATGCCATGTGCATGGAGCTCCTATGATTTTCTTTATAGGAAAGAATATAAATGTGAAAACTGTTGGTGTCATGGTTAATCAGAAATTCATCTGTTTTAGGATTTAGCAGGTCACTAAAGTTCTTCTGTTGACCTCTGAAGGAAGCATACTTGAAAGTAATGTTTGGGAATCATTTTATCAATGGAACTTGACATCAGATAGCCATCACTTTCAAGTAAAGCATTGACAGAATGGTCAATGAGCTGTATAGTAATATATCTAAGACATTTCTGGATTCTTGCTGCATCCATTTATCTTCATGGGTAGACAAGTGAAATTAGTCTTCTGCCCTGACAGGAGCAAATTGATGCTTTATTTAAGCTTCAAAAAGAAAGTGATGGAAGCATTATTCAGTAAACATAAAATAAGTCTACAGGACTCATCTTATCCAAGCTTTTTCAAGATAACTTCAGGAGCTACCCTGGTGAGTAAAATTGTTCTGGCCCAATGGCGAGGTGCTCTTTGACTGCACATGTGTTCATAGTATGAAAGTCTAAACTTTAGGCAATTAATAATTTATTGATACAGGAAATGATTAAAATATTACAGTGTCACTGTCTCCTGATATGGAATAGTGAGACAGAATCAGATTTCAGGAATGACTTTGTCAGGACTGAGGCTACATGTAGAAGCAACATATAGAGTCTATATATGAGACAAAAGTCCAAATCTGGGGTTAAAATCAAGTTGTAACATAAAGCAATAAATGAAGCTCAGAAACAAATATAGACACTGAACAAATTAGTTGATTTCTGACAATTGCTTCTCTTACTGTCTCAGGAAGCCATGAACACAGTGACTCTCCTAATGCAAATTATAGGTACGGAAAGGACAAGAAGTTATAATTAGCTAGTGCTTCTAAGCTGAGTGGTATAGGTTAATTAGTCAAGTACAGAAGTACCCAAGTGAGAGAGAGCATACTGAGGACAACTGCAGATAGGTTGGTGATTGTGAGCAAACTAGTCCTTGCAATGTAGATGAACTAGTCAGTTCATACTCTTCTTAAATATAGGCAGTGATCCAGTCAGTACAGTATTGTGACAAAGATCTCAGAGTTAAAGGACCCTTGGAACTAGTTAGTCCCTCTACTTAGGAATTCAAACTCTCAGGATAGAGACTGAACACGGCATCTGTTGCTTTCTGGACTTAACATGATGAGCAGGAAGCAAATCCATCACACTTCCTTTTACAGACCAGGTAACGATGGCCACACAGGTTATAAATAAGTTTCCAATCTTCAGTCAGGCAGTCCGAAATATGGCCTTGATAACTAGAAATGGTACTCTGGTGCTTTTCTGATGTGTATTAGAGATCTCTGTCGGATTCCTTCTACTGTGATGTAGGCTTATAATAGTGTAAGGTCAGTATTCAGGTTTTCTTGAACTAAAGTGCTATAGATTTTGCTGGCCTCTATGGTCAACTGTAATTCATATTGGTTCAAACTTGAAGTTGTATGTGAGAAACCAGAAAAATTGTCCTCTCTCCTGGGATATCCAGGATGGCTGGTCTTTTTTCATCCCACCCAAATACATAAAGATGAACAATATTTATTTATCACAAAAACTCTAGATGATTGCCATGGCTCTGGAGAAGTTAATGTGCAAGGTACAGTATGCTTATGGCTTCTTGTCATCTTACTTATCTACACTATATTGAAAAAGTCCTCATGGTCTAGCTCAGTCAATATCTACACTATTTTGTCCTAAGGTTATTGCAAGGTTTTCTAATATTTTGTCCTCCAAGTTGTTAAGATAGACAAGATTACAGTTTTGTAGAAAAGAACTCCTGTCAGGATCTTTGGCTCTGATATGATTCATTTGGATGGAACGTGCACCTTGAACAGCAGGAACAAGGTATATGGAACAGCTGCTTTTCCTTCTGCTTTCTAAACATTCTGTATAGTGCTTTAGGAGTAGGTTGGGAGTGCAAAAAGATGACTCGTGTGTTTATATGAGCATAGGGAACAGATAAACACTGACAGAATGGTGCATTACACTCGATTCCTTGTTAAAAACAAAGGTCATCGGCCACAAAATGTTCTTATAATATATTAAGCTGGCTGAAATAGAAATAAACTGGTTCCGAACTTCCTCTCTTCTCCATGTCCTCACCCCATAATGGCATCTTCTCATCATCTATGGATGAAAGTCATTGTGCTGGAATTATTTGGCATGGGAGAGGAATAAACAGGTTTCAGGTGTGAGGCTTTAACTTGTAGGATTGTTAAACTTGTCATACATCAGATGTAGCTGAAGATTAAGATGTGGACCATGCTTACAGCCATGCAGGACTGCTTAGCATCTTCCCTACAGGAAGTACCTGTTCCCTCAAAATCATGGTTCGGGTGCGAGAGAGAGGTAACATACAGTGGGGACCATAGTAATGCTCTTTCCATGTCATCAAAAATTTGCTGCAATTTCCTAGAGATTGTTTATTCTACTCCAGCAGGGAACTATGGCTGTGAAGGAAAACCACTTTTTCCTTTGCTTGGTTTAGTTGTTCAGGAATTGGAAATGAGCGTCATTTCTGCTATATGGATATCATCTATCTGTTATGAGCAGTAGATGGGCAAGAAAAAATTACTGGTCCATAGTGGGAATGACTTTGACACATAAGGCACCTTAGCAAAGTGAACCTCATATAGTGTGCTGATAAAGTTCTATCTAGACCAGGGTTCACAAACCTGAATAATCATCAAAATCTAGACGAACTTTTCCAATTACAGTTCTCAGCCTCAATCAAAATCTACTAAATTAGAAAATCAAAAGAAGTCAAAAGTGGATATGTATACACTAAAATTCCTATACCCTTCCATCTGTGTAATTCTGGTGATGAGCCGAAATCAAGAAGGTCTATGAAGACTAAAGTTTGAAAGAAAATATGCCTAAAATAACAACAACAAAATAACAGATAAGAAAATGCAATTAACTGGGCTCACAACAAAAGAGCCAACAGCAGAGTGCTATGAAATTGATATTAATGCTGATCAGAAAATATGAAGTATACTAAGGTAGAAACAGTAAAGAAATTCTCTAATTTTATTTGATATTTTCAATGGAAATTTACTAATGAATATATGAATTCTATGACATAAAAGACAGCTTAATAAACTTGGAAAATATTTTTATTCCTCATACCATATAGGGACACTAGAATACATTGCAAATAAATGTTGGTTAACATTCTCTTTCCCATTTATATATATTTTTTGAATAAACATTTTCAGAACTTTTGCCTGAATATTAAATAGATTTGATTATTCAGGCTCGAGAATTTATGAAGTAGCTTGAAAAGAAAATGGTTTTAAAAAAAGTTCAGAGCAGTAAAAAGTAAGATGAAAGAGATGAGTATTTATCTTAAGAGCAGTATTTTGTTTTAGAAGTTTTATATTAATTGTAAATCATGATGGATAAGTAAAAGTTATTGATAAGTTTTCATTAAAATAAAGATAACTCCAGGAAATTTTCTGAAAAGGTACATAGATAAAAGAAAAACTTCAATCCAAAAAGTTTTTCCTAAAATGCTAATTTACCAATCCATACTACTGATTTAGCTTTTACAACTATTAGATTTTAGGCCTTAATATCATGCTTTTCCTTTATGTATTAACTCCCCCTTTTGCTATTCCAACTTTATTATTCTTTTTTTCTCTTTTTTATGGTAGGCCTTTGTAGAAGAGCTATTCCAACTTTAGAATAAATAACTATCAAATTATGAGAAATTTGAAGATATCATTAAATGGATATATTAACACTCATTCAGAAAGATATTAATGCTCTCCAAGAGCAAACATAATTTGTCTAGAGTGAATATTTAATAAATATTAATCATATATAAAAATGCAGTACATAATATATACATATGTATGTGCTTATATACATGTATATATAAATATATGCATGTATATATGTGTGTTTGTGTGTCCCTTTGTGTCTGGACTCCCAAAAAACTAATATTCTATAGACTAGGCACACAGACAGACAAAAAAATTTTAACTACTGTTCTATATAATATTTCAGAAATGTCAATGTGACTGTCCAAGGAAACATTACTTATTGAAGCAGGGTAAATTATGTCTAAAAATAATAATGGAATTTCTACTTAGAAAGAAAAAAACCCATGATTCATGGTGATTAAAATAAGAATTGAACACATTTACGACAGACCCTTTTCTTGTGAAGGCTATGTATTCTTTCAGTTCCTGTAGCTATAAAATAGAGGGCACTTACATTCAAAATACAACATGCATTTTAAAATATTATTAAAAACAAGAATCAAGGTAACTCACATAATTGACAGTAGGACAAGAAAAATTGTTTTTCTCAAATGACAAAAGAAGATACAGGAAATAGTGAAGGAAAAATGTCTAATTTACAAAGAAAATAGCGTATACATTCATGTTTATTTTTCGTACATTAAAGAAGTCTGGGATATTGGGTTTATTATCTGTGTAAATATCACACAAGTGAGTTTCTTCCCCTCAAAATGTAATCACTCTTGACCAATTATTCAATTAATATTATTATGAGAGCAAGATGCATAGTCCACTACTCAGCTGAAAATTGCAGTCACCTTGAACACAGATGTTTGCCATAATAGTCTGCTGACAACGCAATTTTTATATAAAGATAAAAGTTTTATGGCAGAGCATTCAACCTAGGAGAAGTCAAGACTGAAAATACCCAATATCCTTTTTTCCACTGTAAGAAAAAAGGCACCAAATTCAGACTATGGAAATACATAATCCTAGAAGCTATACCCATTATTAACACACTAAAAGTAAGATTAAAATTTCACCTAAGTATTATTTATTTTAATTAATTATCCCCAGTGAAATATTTTCAAGTAATGATAATTTATAAAGGTGAGTCTAAATTCTTAACTCCCATACATTATCAGAAACAATTCAGGTGTACAAATAACCAGATGTATAAGATGATACCTGAAATTGGTTTCAAAGGCATACAACCTGTGCAGTTATGCAGTAACCCATGCTTAGGAGAGGCCATGCTTGGTTTAATGCTCTGCTGTTGCCATCTTACAATGTTTAATTTTTGAATACGGGACCCAGCATTTTCTTTTCTGCCCTGAGTCCCCCAAACTATGGAGCAGATCCTGATACTTTGGAAAAAAACAGTCAACAGCTAAAAGACTGAAATAAAAATCTGAATTAAATTGGTTAAGTCAGAGAGATTGCAAAAAAAAAAAAAAAATACATGAAATTCACATTAGAGGCACTAGGACACTGTAACATACTGATGGTAACCAAATGAATGACTTGCCAATATGAACACAATAGGAAGAAAAGACTTCAGACAAGAATACCAGTTATTTCAGAATATAATCAAATACACCCTGGAGATGCTAATCAAAGACAACACAAAGAAAAGTTCCTGCACTTTTGTTTTCTATGTGGCTATATGTGTGCGGTTCTAAATAAAATTATTTTGCAAAAAACCATGGGAGAAGTCAGAAAACTGATTATTTCCACTGTGAATAATTTCACTGGCTGCTACTGAGTCCACGATATTATTCTCTAACACTTCTCCTGATTTTAAACACATCTTTAAAACAAAAGAACTCCTATTCCAAATGCTTTTCACTCTCATTTCCTCAGTGGCACCAGTTCTCCATTCTCCCAACCTCTTTTCCCATGCAAAGAGTCCTAAACAACCAAAAACAGAGCTAGTTTCTTCTCAGGGATGTAGTCCTTGGTGGATAAATTTTCTCAAACTTACTACTCTCCACCTCAAAACGTCTTTGTATTACCTCGATTTTCTCTTTCCCACTTCCAAAGTCAATCCTTCCATTTTTTGCTCACGTATACTATCTTATAAGACTTTGTTCTTACATATTATATCTTGCTATTGGATCTCCCCTTATACTACAAACATGCTTAAAATTTTATTATCCTGAAAATCAACAACACATCTTTTCTGCCCTATTATTATTGAACTTCAGTTACTGGCCTTTCTTATTTTTTCATCATCACACATTTATTGCCTTTATTTCCCCTGCCCATTTTCTATTTTACCAGATTTTAATCTCATAGTTGTTCCTCCTCACTTTGGAACATGGCAACTACATTTAATGAGAAAACCACTGAATGAGAGTTGAGCAAAGAAATACAGCTAACGGAGGCATCATATTAGCAGACTTCAAACTATACCATAGAGCTACAGTAACCAAAACAACACAGTACTGGTACAAAAACAGTCACACAGACCAATGGAACAGAATATAGAGCCCAGAAATAATGCCACACACCTATAACATTCCGATCTTTGACAAAGCTGACAAAAACAAGCAATGAAGAAAGGAATCTGTATTAAATAAATGGTGCTGAGTTAACTGGCTAAACATATCCAGAATAAAACTGGACACCTTCCTTATACCATATACAAAAATCAACTCAAGATAGATAAAAGACTTAAATGCCAAACCAAAACCTTAAAAACTCTGGAGGATAATCTAGGCAATACCATCCTGGACAAAGGATTGGGATGAGATTTAATGATGAAGATGCCAAAAGCAATTGCAACAAAAACAAACATATACAAATGCAATCTAATTAAACTAGAGAACTTCTTCACAGAAAAAGAAACTATCAAATGAGTAAACAAACTATGGAATGAGAGAAAAATTTTGCAAATTGTGAATCTGACAAAGGTTTAATATCTATAATGTCTAAGGAACTTAAACAAATTTATTTAAAAAACCCAACCCCATTAAAAATGGGCAAAGGACATGAACATACATGTTTCAAAACAAGTCACACATGTGGCCAAAAATATGAAAAAAATGTTTAATATCACCAACCATTAGAGAAACAACGCAAATTAAAACCACAATGAGATACCATCTCACAGCACTCAGACTGGCTAATACTAAAATGTCAAAAAAATAACATGCTGTTGGGATTGCAGAGAAAACGGAACGTTTATACACTGCTGGTGGGAGTGTAAATTAGTTCAACCCTTGTGGAAATCAGTGTGGCAGAGCTAAAAACAGAACTAACATTCAACACAGCAATCCCATTACTGGGTATACAGCCAAAGGAATATAAATTATTCTACCATAAAGACACATGCACACATATGTTGACTGCAACACTATTCACTATAGCAAAGATATAGAATCAATCTAAATGCTCCTCAATGGTAGACTAGATAAAGAAAATGTGATATATATACACCGTGGAACACTATGCAGCCATAAAATGAATGAGTTCGTGTCATTAGCAGGAAAATGGATGGAGCTGGAGGCCATTATCCTTAGCAAGCTAATGCAGGAACAGAAAACTAAATACCAAATGTTCTCACTTGTAAGTGGGAGCTAACTAATGAGAACATATGGACACAAAGAGGAGAAAAACAGACACTGGGGCCTCCATCCATTGAGAATGGAGGATGGAAGGAGGAAGAGGATCAGAAAAAAATACCTATCAGGTACTAGGCTTATTACCTGGGTGGTGAAATAATCTGTACACCAATCCCCCATGACACACAGTTTACCTATATAACAAACCTGCACATATACTCTGAATGTAAAAGTAAAAACAACAAATACAACTAGTCCTAGGTTCTGCATTTTATCTATGAACAACTTAGAAAAGAGATCAAAATTATTTTAAGTATTTTTATATGCCAGGAGGGGAGTTAAATATTAGAATTTGGTTTGCTAGCTTTCTACCACTTTAGAGAAAACTCAGTAGCTTATGACATTTTACTCTTTAAATACAGCTAACTTTGTTCATATGCTTCACATTAAAGTTGAACATCTCCAAAATCTTAGTCCTTAAGGGTAATCTAATCAATAATATATAGATTCATCTTTTTTGGCCTTTTTTCTGCTAAAAATTATATCTACTTCTTATTAGAAGGAAAACAGCCTTTTATTTCCTTAGACATTTAGCTTCTTCAATCAACTGGAGCATAGGTTTAATATCATTGCTTTATGATGACAGCCTATGTATAGCCAGAGGACACAAGTTTTTATCTTTCTTAAGGACATAAATACCAAGTATAAAAGTGGGCCTAGTGTGACTGAAGTTAAAATAACTTAATACAGAAAACTATGTCTCTTATTGCCCATTAGATGACATTTAGATCTGTTGAGACCACTTTTCAGATCTGCTAAGGAAAGCCTGGTGAAGAAAAGCAAGAACCAAGGTTCATTTTAAAACTTTTGGTATGAGAAATTTCAGGAATGAGTTGGCATTAACAAGGATGAAGAAAACAGTGTTGGGTAGCTTTGATAGGAGCCATAAACTGAGTATCTTAAGTTTGAGTAGCCTATGAGATATCCGAAGAGAAAAATACACAGTAGGAGGCTGGACATGTATGGTCTGGTGTTAAGGGCAGAAGTCTGTTCCAGAAATAACATTTTGAGAATTAGCATGTACATTGTATTTAAAGCCATGATCCTGCATAAAATATTGTAAAGAGTGAATACAGAAAGGAAAGGGAGAACATTAAGCTTAAACAGTTTCATACACACCTGGATCCAAATGGCCAGTAATTTGTTTCAGAACTTTTCCTTATTCATTTATGACTGAAATTGGCATAAAGTTTTCCTTCCAGTTTCATTTTTTTTCTGATTTTGGTAAAAAAATATATTTTCTAACCTTATATTTTTCAGACATGTATATTGCCTTATACGTTCTACTCTCTAAAGTTGTTGATGATCGGAATTATCTATGCCTAGAAACTGTGTTCAAATTTGAATGTAAAACAATCTCAGTCTAATATATTCTTTGTAGGAACATGTTTAACTTGTGTAATCAAATTTCTTTGTCTCCTTAGACCTTCTATATCCTCTTCCAACATTTTTGTAGCAATATTCTCCTAGAAATTCATCCATTTCACGTTTCTAAATTTATTAGCATTTTCTAGTATTTTCTATTATATTTAAAAAATATATCATATCTGTAGTTATTATAATGTTTCATCCTTAGACTGTATATTATTTGACTTTTCCCTCAGTTGGTTTGTCTAATTAAAACATGAATATGGGCATTTAAATTTTATTGATGGCATGTTGTTTTGATTTTATTTATTTCTGCTCTTGACTTTTTCTCTATTTTCTTTCTCTGCATTTATTCTACTTTTCCCTATTTTATTGAGATGGGAAGTTAGCTCATTAGTTTTCAGCCCCTCTGTCTTTTTTATAAAAATTAACAGGAGCCAACTAAATTTTTTAAATTTTTATTATCACTCAGTTCTTTGAATTTTAACTATCCATTTTGACTTCATCTTTGACCCATGAATTATTTACTTTAGTCAAGTTTTTACTATTGATTCTAACTTGTTACAAATTTAAGAATATTTCCCTAATAATACCAAATATGTGAAATATATTGACATTTCTATGTACTTGAGATGAAATTTACACTCTGATTTGGGGTTCTTCATACAGAAGAACTTTATATCCAACTTATCAACTGTTTTTAACTTTTATTCTCATACTTGAAATTCTGGGGTACATGTGCAGATCGTGTAGGTTTGTTACATAGAATCTATCCATAGATTCTGAATAGTAACCCTCTGTCAGATGGGTAGATTGCAAAAATTTTTGTCCTATTCTGTTGGTTGCTGGTTCACTCTGTTGATAGTTTCTTTTACTGTACGGAAGCTCTTAAGTTTAATTAGATCCCATTTGTCTATTTTGGCTTTTGTTGCCATCGCTTTTGGTGTTTTAGTCATGAAGTCCTTGCCTATGCCTATGTCCTGAATGGTATTGCCTAGGTTTTCTTCTAGGGTTTTTATGGCATTAGGTCTTATGTCTAAATCTTTAATCCATCTGCAGTTAATTTTTGTATAAGGTATAAGGAAGGGGTCCAGTTTCTGCTTTCTGCACATAGCTAGCCATTTGTTTAAAAAAAACAGCATGATACTCAGGTAGGCCACCCATCTCTCTCTCGCTCCTTAGAACAGCCTATTTCCTATTTGGGGATTTCATTTGTCTTATTCTAGCTATTCATCTCTCAAATATCAATATATACATGGCACCCCATTTGGAAAACATCCTCCATTCCCCCATAGTAAGCTGAATAGACCTTGTCTTTGCTCCCATGGCCCTTGTGCCCATGTGAATATCCAGAGGCATCTTTTCATTGGTATACCACCTCCCTCCTTCACCAAACTAGCAGTCCTTGAGGGTAGAGCCTGACTTTCAACTCTGCTTAGCATAGTGCTGGCATGCAGAGGGTGCTCTGAGTGAACAGTGTCTCCAGGTGGCCTCTGCTTTTCCCTCTAATGTTACTCTGCATTAAGTGTGCTTCCTTACCACCCTGACCACCATGCCCACCATGTCTTTCCATCCAAGTCTGCTCAAACATTTGGATCCACATATTTGATTCCTCCTTTGACATTTTACTTCCCAAACTTCTCATGAGTCTGGGCTGCCCCTGAATGACACCAGCCAGCTCCTCACCTTGAACCTGTGACCCTCTGTCCTACAAGGCTCAAGGTTGGGCTGCATTTAGAGACAGAGACTGGCACCTCAACCTATGGACTCCCACACTACTTCAGGCACATGCCCAGAGGTGCCACCTCCCTAATGAACAGCACCACAAACCCATGCAGTGAAAGCTTGGCTTCTAATCTGCTCTTCAAACATATATATAGTCATGACATTCTAAATAAAGAAAGCATTTCAATGAGTGTGGAATAGTTCCAAATAAAATAAACATCTAGTCTAAAAGTACACACATTACCCCATGATTCCATCTTGCACCATCTCTTGAGGGAGTAACTATCACACATTAAGTAGTTTCTTATGAACACAAATCTCTTCATTACTAACATCTGTTTTCCATTCATTCGTGTTAGTTTCTCTGATTAAAGCATCATTTCGGAGCCAATTTCTCAGTATTGGTGGAAAAGAAAGTTCAGAATCCAGTGAAATATGATGTAAATGAAAGGAAATACAGTGTTTATTTTAGGCATACTTTTAAAAAGTCATGAGGACCTGGAGAGACTGGCCCAGGGATGGGGAAATGTTATAAAGCACTGCATGAGACATAGAGGGGAGTTGCCTGAAGGACCTGGGCCTTGGGGCTACCTTAGTGCCTACCAGTTGGGGAATGGGATAAACATTCTAGTCCAAGGATGCCCAGTGGAGAATGTAGGAAATGTCAAGACATTCACCAATCCTGCAGTTCACTAGCTCACACAGTACTGGGAAGACTAAATTAAAGTACTAATATGTACAAATAAATATTACCTATTATTAGTTATGAGGAAAGCTAAGGCCTCAATTAATCTGTACTCGCAGCCCCGATTCCCTATTCTCCTTTAAAGCGAACAAATAAAGCAAAACAAAACTTCTTTAAAGCAAAATTCCTGCAAACTCATTTTTTCTCATTTTTGTCTGCAATCCTCTCTTGAAATCACTCTAGTGTAACTCACACTCCCACCCATTTATCGAAAATGTCCTTGCCAAAGTGACCAATGAATCACACATTTGCTAGATTCAATAGTCAGTTCTTAGTCTTTATCTTACTTGACTTTCACAGCATTTGTTGGTGCTCACCACTCTCTCCTACTTTTGTACCTGGCTCCCAGGACTCCGCTTGCCTGGTTTTCCTTCTGCCTCACTAGCTGTGCCTCTCTTTCTCCTTTGCTTGTTCTTATTCACATCCTGACTACCCCATGTTGGAGCCCTCTAGGTTCAGTGCTTGGCTTTCTTGTCTTTATCAACACTCAATTATTGTTGTCATCTCAAGACTTTAAATTCAATCCATTTACTGACCAGTTCCAAATTTTTAACTCCAGCGTGGACTTCTTCCAGACTAAATATGCAACTGCGTACTCAACATCCACTTTTGCACATCTAATAAGACAACTCATATTTTCAATAGGCTTATTAAAATATAACTTATATATCATAAAATTCACCCATTGTTTGTGTACATTGGTAGATATACAAATATGCAATATCACACTACAATCCAGTTTTGGAACATTTTTATCACCCCAAAAAGTTCCTTTGTGCCTATTTGCCTCCACTCCTAGCTCTAATCATAGACAAACACTGATCTATTTTCTATCCATGTAAGTATGTCTTTTCTGAACATTGCATGTAAATGGAATCATACAATATGTAGTGATTTGCACCTGACCTCTTTCACTTAGCATAATGTTTTTTGAGATTCATAAATATTGTAGCACATATCCACATTTCAATTTCATTTCTTTTTGTTGCTCAATTATATTTCGTCATGTGGACACACTACAGTTTGTTTATTCATTCACCTGTCGATGGACATGTGGATTATATTCAGTTTGGTGGTATTCACAGTGTTGCTATGAACACTTGCAACATGTCTTTGTGTAAACTCATGTTTTCACTTCTTTTGGGAGGATTCCTAGTGGTAGAATCTCTGAGTCATATATAAACTTATGTGTAACTCTTTAAGAAACTGCCCATATACTTTTCAACATGGCTGCATCATTTTACTTTTCTGACAACGATGTATGAAAGTTCCAGTTTTTCCACAACTTTTCCAACATTTGGTATTATCTGTCTTTAATTATACCCTTTACAGCAGATGTATAATGGTGTCTCGAGCTTTTAACTTGAACTTCCTTCATGATTCATGATTTTGAGTATTTTTTTCATATTCTTATTAGCCATTCGTATATCTTCTTAGTAAAATGACTGTTTACTTTTTGTTTGTTTGTTTTTGTTCGTTTTTTTGTTTGAGACCAGCGTCTCACTCTGTCACCCAGGCTGGAGTGCAGTGGTACAATCTTGGCTCACTGCAACCTCCATCTCCTGGATTTATGCAATTTTCTTGCCTTAGCCTTCTGAGTAGCTGGGATTACAGGTGCTCGCCACCACACCCAGCTAATTTTTGTATTTTAGTTGAAAATAAAATTTTTGTATTTTTAGTTGAAAGTAAAATAAAACCCTGTCCCTACTAAAAATAGAGACAGGGTTTCACCATATCAGCCAGGTTGGTCTTGAACTCCTGACCTCAAGTGACCCACCTGCCTGGGCCTTCCGAAGTGCTAGGATTACAGGTGTGAGCCACCACACCCCACTATTTACATTTTTTACTCATTTATTAACTGAGTTGTCTTACTATTAGAGCTGTAAAAATTATTTATGTATTTTAGATACAAGTACTTTATCAGATGCATAATTTGCAAATATTTTCTCTAAGTCAATGACTTATCTTTTCATTTTCTTAATAGTGTCTTTGAAGTACAAAAGTTTTAAATTTTGATAAACTCAAATTTATTATATTTTTATTATGGATTGTGTTTTTGGGTTGTATCTAAAAATTATTTGGCTAACTCAAAGTCATGAATATTTTCTCCTGTGTTTTCTTCTAGAAGTTTTATAGTTTTAGGTCTTACATTTCTCTAGATCTCCTATGTATTTTGAGACAACTCAAATTTTACTCAACTGAAACTGACCTTCTGATCTGTTTGTGTTAACCCAAACCTGTTTCTCCTAGAGTCATCATCGCCTCGCTAAATGGACTTTTCATTTTTTTTTTCTATTGCTTGGGTCAAAAACTTGGAGTCATCCATAACTCCTGTCTTTCTGTCTGCCCACATCCTACCTACCATCAAGTCCTGTCTGCACTACCTTCAGAATAGATACAATGATCACTTCTCACTCTCTCCACCACTACCACCCTGATCTACGCCACTTTCGCCTCTCATCTAGAATATCGCAGTAGCCTCCTAGCTGATCTTTTTACTTCCGTTCTCACCCCTCATTTTCAACCCAACAGCCAGAGTGGTCCTATGAAAATACGTTCATGTCACTTCTCCGTTCAAACCTTCTAATAGCTCTACTCGAGTCAGAGTTAATGCCAAATTATTATTATTATTATTATTAATTTATTTTTTAGCACAGGGGACTTTATTGATGGTACACTACAAAGTGGAGCTCCCTAGGCTCCTTCCTCTTCAGGAGGTCTGCATGGAAATTGTGAGGAGGGGAGATTCTCAGTGAGGTGGGGAACTGAGGGTGGCAGGGACTCCCCAGCAGCTAAGGGCCTTTCTCTTCCTTTCATGCTCTTGCTGGGGCTTGTGGTCCAGAGGTCTTATTCCTTGAAGGCCATGTGGGCCATGAGGTCCACCACCCAGTTGCTGTAACCAAATTCATTGTCATACCAGGAAGTGAGCTTGACAAAGTAGTCACTGAGGGCAATGCCAGCCCCAGTATCAAAGGTGGAAGAGTGGGTGTCACTGTTAAAGTCGGAGAAGACAGCCTGATGCTCAGTGTAGTCCAGGATGCCCTTGAGAGGTCCTCTGATGCCTGCTTCACCACCTTCTTGATGTCATCATATTTGTTAATGCCAGCTTATTTAGGATGAACTGTGCGGTTGGGTTTCCCCTTACTTCTATGACCTAATATCCTAGTATTCCATTCCCTTACTTTTTGGGTTCCCTATTTCTGCTCTGGCCTCACATCATTCTTAGCTCTATCTCAGAGTCTTTGCATCATATAGTAATATTTGTACCTGAAATTCTCATCCCCCAGGTGTCTACATAGTTTGATCCCCCACTTTCTTCACCTGTTCTTATGTCACTTTGAGCCTCTTACCTGGCCACTCTATTTATTTATTTATTATTTATTTATTTATAATAAATAAATAAATAATGGCTCTGTTGATGTGGCTTGAGTGCAGTGGTATGATCTTGGCTCACTGCAACCTCTGCCTCCTAGGCACAGCCATCTTCCCACCTCACCCCACTAATTTTGAGACTTTAGATAGCTTGGACTACAGGTGTGCACCACTATACTTTGTAGAGACAACAGTTTACCATGTTGCCCAGGCTGGTCTCTAACTGCTAAGTTCAAACAATCCACCTGCTTCAGCCTCCCAAAGTACTGGGATTACAGGTGTCAGTCACTGCGCCTGGCCGACTCTATTTAAAACTGCAATTCACCTCTCCCCCCTAGCCTTCCTTATCCCCTGATCCTGTGTTATTTGTCTTTACACTTGTATCACTATCTGACATACTAACTACGGAGCTTGTTTGTGGTCCATCTCCCTCACTGCCATACACTCTCTATGAGGGTGGAGGCATTCATTTGTTTTGTTCACTGCCCTATCCCTAGTACCTTGAACACATAACAGGTGCTCAAAGAATATTTGTTGGTTGAATGATTGAAAGTCAAGACAAGCTTCTGTGAAACAGCATTTCCAAAACTGAAGTCTGTAGAATACTAGCTTCCTCTTAGAAATGGACTGCCCCAAAAAAGACTTCAAATTGAGAAACTTTTCATATCATTTCTATGCTTGGGAATTCATGAAGGTTGTTCTGAGACTACACACACTTAACTCAGCATTTCTCATGCAGTTCTTGGCCCTCCTAAATACCTATTAGTATTTTTTTCCACTCTGTAGAAGACAATGTGGAAGACTCAATCCTAAGTAGAATCTTCATATCAAAATATATCTGTGATATTCCTGACCATTCTCAGAGTCTCTGGAAGTCCTGTTTGGAGCCTTGTGCCCTGTGCACCACCACAACAGCATGAGAGCACCAAGTCTTGTCTGGGCTGATGGCCCCAAAGCCTGCGCCATCTGTTGAAGCACAAAGAGGAAGGGGCACTGAGCAGGGTTAGGATCTCAAGACCTAAGGGCTCCCACATGAGAAAGAGATGCATGTGCCAGAGCAGGGTTCCTGGGTTTTCAGCTAACATAAAATGAAAATGCTGGTGGGACTCTGAAAGAGTGAGCCTGAGAGAACTAGAAAAAAGTGACCAGAGAAGTCCCTCCAGAGCACCTCAGCAAATGTGAACTGTCAGCTGTGCTGAGCTCATACCCGTGGACAGCCAGTTTGTTCCCAGCCCATTTTGACTTTTTTTTTGTATGTAGTTACACTTCGCAAGTGATACTCGTCTATTTCATAAAAATTAGAAAACCAGCAGAAGAAAACAATGACCTACTTTCTTAAACTCTAGTGACAGCCACCAATAACCTTTTGGACTCTTTTCTTGCCCTGGGTAAAAACCTGCCCGACAATGAAGTCATGTCCTATGTTCCCAGACCACTGATTGTGGCTTAAATGCCACCCTAGGATCTTGCATCGGATTGTCCACTAATTATATTTTTTAATGCCCCAAATTGGAAAGTTTTTAATTAGTGTTAATCAACTACACTTTGATTGACAACATATAGTTGCTTTTACAATATGTAATAGAGTGAAGCATATGTAAATTTAAAAACTAAGAATGGTGACTTCACAAATTATGTACTAATTTTCTTTCCAACTTTTAGGTTCAAGGGGTACATGTGCAGGTTTGTTACATGGGTAAATTACATATCGTGGGGGTTTGATATACAGATCATTTTGTCACCCAGGTAATCAACATAATATCCAATAGGTAATTTTTCAACCCTCACCTGCTTCCCACCCTCCACCATCAAATAGGCCCAATGTCTATTGTTTCATTTTTTCTTTTTCTTTCTTTCCTTCTTTCTCTTTCTTTCTTTCTTTTTCTTTCTTTCTTTCTCTCTCTCTTTCTCTCTCTCTGTTTCTTTCTTCTTTCTTTCTTTCTACACGGAGTCTTGCTCTGTTGCCTAGGTTGGAGTGCAGTGGCACAAAATCAGCTCACTGAAGCCTCCACCTCCTGCATTCAAGTGATTCTCCTCCCACAGCCTCCCATGTAGCTGATTACTGGCACATGCTACCACATCCAGCTAATTTTTGGTATTTTACTAAAGACAGGGTTTCATCATGTTGCCCAGGCTGGTCTTGAACTCCTGAGCTTAGGCAATCCTCCGGCCTCGGCCTCTGAAAGTGCTAGGATTACAGGCGTGAACCACCATGCCCGGCCTCTGTTGTTTCCTAATTTTTGTCCATATGTAGCTCAATGTTTCACACTCACTTATAAGTGAGAAAATGCAGTATTTGGTTTTCTGTTCCTTCATTAATTTGCTTAGGATAATACCCTCCAGCCTCATCCATGTTTCTGCAAAGGACATGAATTCATTCTTTTTTATGGCTATGTAGTATCCCATGGTGTGTATGTACTACATTTTCTTTATCCAGTACACCATTGATGGGCACCTATGTTGATTACATGTATTTACTATTGTGAATAGTGTTATGATGAACATGTGAGTGCATGTGTCTTCATTGTAGAATGATTTATATTCTTTCATGTGTATACCCAGTAATGGGATTGCTGGACCAAATGATAGTTCTATTTTAAGTTCTTTGGGAAATCTCCAGACTGCTTTCCACAGTGGCGGAACTAATTTACATTCCCACCCACAGCGTGTATGTATTCCCTTTTCTCCTCAACCTTGCCAACATCTGTTATTTTTTGACATTTTAATATAGTAATGGCTATTTTTGCTGGTGTAAGATGGTATCTCATTGTGGTTTTTCTTTGCATTTCCCTAATAATTAGTGATATTGAGCATTTTTCTTATGCTTGTTGGCCACAAATGCGTCTTCTTTTGAAAATTATCTGTTCAAGTTCTTTGCCCATTTTTCAACGGGGTTATTTGTGTTTTGCTTATTGAATTGTTTAAGTTCCTTATAGTTCTGAATGTTAGACCTTTGTCAGTTGCATGGTTTGCAAATATTTTCTCCCATTCTATAGGCTGTGTGTTTACTTTGTTGATAGTTTCTTTTGCTGTGCAGAAGCTCTCTAGTTTAATTAGGTCCCACTGGTCACTTTTGTTTTTGATACAATTGCTTTTGGAGACTTCATCTTGAAGTCTTTGCCGGGGCCGGCATCCAGATGATGTCTCCTAGTTTTCTTTTAGGGTTTCTAAAGTTTTAGGTTTTACATTTAAGTCTTTAATCCATCTTGAGTCGATTTTTGTATATGGTGAAAGGAAAGAGTCTTCTGCGTATGGCTAGCCAGTTATCCCAGCATTATTTATTGAATAGGGAGTCCTTTCCCCCATTGCTGTTATTGTTAGCTTTGTTAAAGATCAGATAGTTGTAGATGTGTGGCTTTATTTACAGGAAGAGAGGAAGTCAAACTATGTCTCTTCACAAGCAATATGATTCTATACCTAGAAAACCCCACAGTCTCTGCCCAAAGGCTCCTATATCTGATAAACAACTTCAGCAAAGTTTCAGAATATAAAATCAATGTACAAAAATTAGTAGCATTTCTGTACACCAATGATGTCCAAGCTGAGAACCAAATCAAGAATGCAATCTCATTCACAATAGCCATACACAGAATAAAATACCTCGAAATACAGCTAACCAAGAAGGGGAAAGCTCTCTCCAAGTAGAATTACAAAACACTGCTGAAAGAAATCAGAGATAACACAAACAAATGAAAAAACATCCCATGCTTATGGATAAGAAGAATCAATATTGTTAAATTGGACATACTGCTCAAAGTAATTTAAGATTCAATGCTATTCCTATCAAACTACTGACAATATTTTTCACAGAATTAGAAAAAACTATTATAAAATTCACTTGGAAGCAAAAATGAGCCCAAACAGCCAACACGATCCTAAGCAAAAGAACAAAGTTGGAGGCATCTACTACCTGACTTCAAACTATATTGCAAGGATACAGTAACTAAAACGGCATGGTACAGATACAAAAACAGACATACAGACCAATGGAACAGATTAGAGAGCCCAGAAATACATTTTTCCTCTCAACTCTGTTATTCTCCCATTTTTGCTACTGAAGTCAAGCTGGCTTTTGCCTCATATTCTTCCTACCCCCTATCTCTATATTTTATAGTCTATCCTGGAATTTTCCATTAGAGAAAGATAACTTTGTGGTGAGGTTTGAGCATTGGAAATGGAGAGGCAGAAGTAGAACATAGTCCAGGCCTGTGCCCCTGTAACTCTTTTGTCCACTACCCCTGTAATAATTATGGAAATACTAGGTTCTCCTTGCATATTTTTAAGTTGGCATAAATTTTATCATACTTTTAAATATTTGCCAAAGATTTAGAGGAATTACCAAAATGTTTTCCAAAGTCAGTACAGCACTTCATATTCCTACCAGCAAATGAAGTTTTAATTTGTCCACATCCTTGTCAACACTTGTTATTATCTGTCTTGTTTATTACAGTCATCCTATAGGGGTGAAGTAGTACCTAATTGTGGTTTTGGTTTCTGTTTTCCTAATGACTAAATGATGTTAAACATCTTTTCATGTGCTTGTTAGCCAATTGTACTTCTTTCTTGAGAATGCCTATTCATGTGTTCTGCATATTTTAAAAGCAGGACCTTGTGGTATGTGGCTTATGTGTCAACAAAACTGTTATTTATGAAAAATGTAGAGGAGGCATCAGGATTCTGGATCTCATCAATTTATGGACATAACATGAGAGGAACAGAAAATTATTTGAAATGAAATACCCATTTTGTTAGGAAAACATGGTTGGGCTTTCTGAGGGATCAGGTATAACAGAAGTGCTTAAGAGAAAAATGGAGAGTGTCCACCACTTTATTAAGCCTAAAAAGAGAAGTAACTCGGGAGCAGTGAGTATGGGTGATAGGAAAGAGGAGAGAGAGTACAGAGAGGATCTGAAAGCCATTTCAGACATAAGGCTCATGTAGCCTTGGGGTTAATGGGTTTCCTTGGGAGCAAGTACAACATTGCTGAACATGTAATCTCTTGCTGTGTCTGATGAAAAACATCACTTTGCCAAAGAAATCCACATTTCGTACTACATTAACATTATGTATATCTTTGTAATGGAATGTCCTAAAATTCTCATTATCTGTAAGTTCTTATATGCTCTCAAATCGAATCTTAATTTAAAAAAATTATTTTCTTCACTCTTTGTATTTGATGCTACAGAAACTTTATTCATGTCATGTTTTCTTAGCTGTGTCAAAGGGCCATTTTCTGAATATGCCTCTTTTTGCAAATGTGAAATCAAGCCCTTCCTCAAACCTGGCAGATCAGTTCTCACCTGCAGGGATTGAAAGGGAGAGCCAGTTCGAGATCATGTAGCTGATTAGTAATGGAGTGGAGCAACTGACGATAAGTTAGGAGAAAAATGTTTAATGAGGGTTGTCTTAGTATTTCCAGCTGTTTAAAGAAACACTGTTTGCCGTATTCTACCAAGACAAAAATGAAAGTGCTTAACCCCATTAGCTATTATGTCAAAGGAAGTGAACTGGTACCCTTGGCTTCCATGGATGTCGTGTTAGTAATACTATCTTGTTTAAAAAGTCTTCATCATTATCTGGTCTCAAGCAAGTGAAGATTACATTTATTTTGTTTGAAATACCTTGTTAAGTATAATATCCCTCACACTATCATGGCTCCTTTCTGTGTTTTTCCTTCACTGATCTAATGCTACAAAAACCACGTTCAAAAGTCCTCCAATACGTTTCTTGCTCTCAGCTGGTCACACTCAGCTGGGAGATGACATGTCATCAGCTAGTTGTACAGACCTGAGTTGGAAATCTTTAAATCCTCTACATGTCTTTTACTAGCACAGACTTAAAAAAAAATCAATAAAAAGATCAGTGGTTGCCCAAAAGTAGTGGGAAGAGAGGACGGAATGGGTGGAGCACAGATGATTTGTAGGGGAGTGAGATTACTCTGTATGATTCTATCATGCTGGATATATATTATAGCTTTATCCAAATCCATAGAATATACAGCACCAAATGTAAATCCCACGGCAAACTATGGATTTTGGGTGATTGATGCATCAACGTAGGTTCATCGATTGTAATTAATGTGCCACTCTGGTGGGGGGCAGGCTCATCAGGGAAATTAAGCATATTGGGGCTGGGATATATGGGAAGTCTCTGTAACTTCCCCTCAACTTTTTTGTGAACCTAAAACTGCTCTAAAAAATAAAGTCTATTAAAAGTGATAAAGGTAATTTCAAAAAAGAATCAGGCAAGAGATACTGTTTGTGGTTTTAAAAATTGCCAATGTTTTTAAAACTAATAATAAAGCCACTTCAGTTTCTTTATTCAGAAGAGATAGATAGTGTTTAATAAAATATCTTGTCTCTCTTTTAAAGAATATTTCATAAAATTGTTCTAGTAAACCATGTACAAGTAGTAACTGTTTTATGTAAACTGAAAAAAACTGAATTTTTAAGGGGGGGGTAAATAAGATTATTTTTTATGTTCATAAAAAGTCACTACTTTTGAAAAAGGCTTCTCACTGGTTGGTGGTGGAGGGGGTCGGTGATAGGAGTAGAGGCACAGTAAATGGTCAGCCAGAGGAAAGCATTGGCAAGAAGCAGGGGTTCAGTCTAGAAGCCCTTGTTTACCCACCCAGGCATTCCACACATGCTTAGTGATACTTACAGTGTGCCTTCCCTACGTAGCTGGGAACCTTAGAACCTGGGGAGGAAACGGGTACTAATCAAATAGCCTAACAAATGCAGTCATGTATCATTTAATGACAGGGAGACATTCTGAGAAACGCATCACTGAGTGATTGTGTCATTATGGGACCATGATAAAGCATACTTACACAAACCTAGATAGTATATATATTTATTTTTGTATTTTTTTAATATGGAAAACTAAATGTCCCAGGGTCATTACTGAATATCAGTTATTTCTCCTACTTGATCTGCAAAACCAGTATCAGGTGCCATAGATCACATCTCTACATATGCTCCATTATAATCCTATGGGACCACCGTTGTATCTGGGATCTGCCATTGACCAAAACATCCTCTGTAGTACGTGACTGTATATAAATTCAAAATGTGACAGATGCAATGAAGGAAGTCTCAGGTCTCTGGACATATGTCACAGGAACATAATCTACCATAGTTAATATTATCTTTAAAATGAAAAATGACTTGATTTTTAGTGAGTTTTAAAAGAATATCAAAGGCTATTTTATTAAGCTAATGGAGATTCTCTTAAAGAACTTTGAACCTCAACACATGCAAGCCAGACTCTAATCATTGCCATGAATATTTCATGCCTCCATACAGGCATTAAGTAAATGATAGTTGGGAGCATGATACAGGTAATATTTTATAGCTTTCTATCACACATATGGAAGAATGCAAAACCCAAGAAACGAGCGGCTGTGCTGCAGAAATGGGCTTTGAGGCCGGTGATCATTGTCTTTGCTTGCACAAGGCAGGCTCAGGAGGAACCTGCAGACCCGTTATCTTTGCCTTCTCTCTGCCACTTTTCCTTCTACCTCTCTTCTTTCATCTGTTGCCTTCCTCCCTGACAGTATCATTGTCTACAAGCATGAGAATCCTTCTCTCCTCAGGAAACAGTCCTTCTCAAAGCTTCAGCACTCCCCATGGTTCAAAGCCTTCCCAAGCCTTTACTGTTGAGTCTGGCCCCTGTTCCAGAGCTCGGTGCCCTGGACAAGCACCTCAGACCCATCTGGCCCCAGACAAATTAACCCCAGCACCTCCCAGTCTGACTTCCCCTTCTCATTTCTCTTTCTTTATCAGCAGCATCAAACTCCTCATGTTGAAACCTTTCCTTCTTTTTCTATGCCAGGGTCTTCCAGGTTGAGTGTGTGTTTAAATTCCCTTGGTGTCTGAGCTGTACCTCCAGGTTTTGGAGTATGCCTGAAAATTTGTGTATCTAACAAGTTCCCAGAAGACACGACTGTTGCTGCTGCTGCTGCTGACCTGGTGCATACCTACCAATCGCTGCTAAGCCCTATTGTATTCTCCTTTGTGTGGCCTGTCCTACTGACTCACACTGAACCTTTTCCCTTCTTATCTCACATCAGGACATCCTGACTGGGGTCCCTGGTGCCTCACCCACTCCACCCCAACCATCCTTACCTGCACCCCCAGGTGCAACTTCTGAAAATGCTGCTTGCATTCACATCCTCCTCCCTGCACATTCTTGATGTCTGCACTGCTTGGGGAATATAGCCAGGACTCCTTCATGTGACATCAGAGGCTTTCCGTAACTCGACCCCAAAATCCTTCTGCAATCTCGAGTCCTTCTTCATCCTAGAAAAGACATTCTGCTCCACCCATGCTAACATTCTGTTCCCCAAAGACTCCATTTTACTTCCACCTCTTTTGTAATGGTTTAGAGAATTGGGGGATGTGGTGCTGGGACCAAATCCCAAGCATTCCACATTCTATGTGTGTGATGGTAGAGCCACTCATTTATCATGCAGGAATGCAGAGCCTTCATTTCCGTGATAGCTGGTGATGATAATACCTGTGGTACTCCTCACAAAGATAGCATAAAAATTGATGAGAAATGCATTTGATGCAGATATCACAGCCTGGCACACAATGGCTTCCTGACAGTTCATGGTATTTATGGATATATTCAATAATATACATAAAATGCATATTGCCTGTATGATATAACCCAGGGCTAGGCCTGGGTCTATAGAAAAGGTTTCTTTGATCAAAGTTATCATTGCAGTTGAAAGTTAAACCCTGAAACCTCAAACTCATTAGCCGCCCATTCATCTGACAAGCCTGTTTCTCAAATCAACAAATTCGAGAGCCTTTTCCCAGTGGCAATTGAATTGGGAAGTATTTGTATGCCTTGAAAAGTCAAGTGTCATTCATTTTATTCTTAAGTTAAGTCAGGTTGACAGTGCCAGGCAGGACTGAGGTTTGCACTGTCAGTGTCAGAAAAGCCAGAACATGTACTTATTACGTCAGAAGGATGGTTGGCAGCATGATCTCATGTTTGCTTATGTGAAGTTCTAAATGTTCAAACTAAAATTATGTTCTCTTATTTCTTTTTTAATTTACTCTTCCCTTTGGGGGGAGGGAATTTTTTTAAAGTAATTTTCCTTTTTCTTTTCCTTTGTTTAAGGCTTACCTCCAATTCCTTCAACTTCCAGAACAGGCTTTGCAGAATTTTCCATGAGGGGACGCATGAGGGAGAAATTGCAAGCTGCGAGGGTGAGAGAAACCACATGAATATTCCGTTCGGTGCTGATTGCAATCTTCCAGGGCTTGTCTAGCTTACTTTTGTGCTCCAAACTGCATGGATTTGAATACCATTCAATTTGTCTTTCAAGTTTTAAATGTTAATGTCTTATTTTGCATTGGCACAGATGAAAATGATGCTTCAGAATTTAATGTCATTTTTCTAAACCGTATTCATTGCGCTTACCCCTTAAAGAAGGAAAGCATGTATTTTTTTACTGATTATTTCTCAGCATTCTTGACATCATGTAGCAGTAATTTTCTGTTTGACTTTTTAGTCCAAAGCAGAAAGTGCATTGCTGCAGGAAATCCCCACTCCTCGGCCCAGGCGCTTACGAAGTCCAAGTAAGAAAGAACTTGAGACTGAATTTGGCACAGAGGTGAGAAATGGACCCTCTCTACTTTGTGATCAAAACCAAAGAAGCAGAATATAAAGTTTCCAGCAAAAGGTTTTAGAGCAGAGCTATGCACAGAGGAGGTATTAAATGTTTATTAATAATTTTAATATAATTCGGGAGACTGAGGTGGGAGAATCACTTGAGTCCAAGAGTTCAACACCAGCCTGGGTAGCAGAGCAAGATCCCACCCCTACTAAAAATAAAAATTAAAAAATTAGCTGGGCATGGTGGCTTATGCCTGTAGTTCCAGCTTCCCAGAAGGCCAAGGTGGGAGGATCACTTAGACCCAGGAGTTCAAGGCTGCAGTGAGCTATGTTTATGCCACTGCAGTCCTGCCTGAGCAACAGAGTGATATCCTGTTTTTATAATTATTAAAATAATAATAATTATAATAGCTACTATTTATAAGGTACTACTCTGTGCCAGGTATTTTGCTACCTTTGTCCCATGTTACCACATTTCAACATCCCTACAGGGCAAGTACTGTTATTTTCATTCAAATTTAACAGATGAGGAAACCGAGGATCAGAGTAGATGTGAAGCCACCCAGGGCCACAGAGCACGCGTGTGGAAGAGTCGGGATTTGATCCCAGCTCTGTATCACTTCCAGTCTGTCTCATTGGATCAGCATTGCTGGATACATGGATCTTGCTAGAAAGCAAGGAGAGAGATAAAAGTGCAGTAGGAAAAATAGAGTCAGATGCTAAGGGTCCTTGAATGTCACATTTAGGAGCCTCAGTAGTTTCCTACAAGCCATGGAAATCTATTGACAACAGGATGGGGAGGCAATCTCAATGCACTAGGGTGAATTTCATTTGCATCTGAGGTGCTGGTGAGGAATCTCAATATGTGTTCCTTCAGAGACATAGAGGAAGGGCCCAGGCCTAGAGAAACAGATTAGGGAAGTGTTTCTACTGTGGTGAGTGTTGAAGTTCTGAGAGTGCCTTTGGAGAAAAACCTTAGAGTTAAAGCCCTTGAGGAGGAGAGAGAGCCCGGAAAAGAAAAACAGAGATATCAACGAGGGGTAAGCGCTAAGATGGCAGAAAAAGGAAGAAAAAGAAAAACGGCAAATGGCTCAGGAGATGTTTGCAACTCCAACCCAATTGGTTTTTGTTGATTTTATTGGTTTGGGTTGTTTTTAACCGTTAAGACAAAGAAGCCCAAGTTCTAAGGATATTTCTGATTTGTTAAATGATGCCTTTTCTTTTTCTAGAATGAGGTGTTATAGAATGTTACCTATATTCACCCCAAACAGGTCACACAGGTTGCATAATTATAAGGAATGTTGCAGCCTTGCTTATGTTTTGTGGTCTTCAGTAGGAACACTAGTCAGTCCAATGAAATGGCTTTATGACAATTTGTTATACGCCTTCATGATGCATTCTACTAAAAAAGCATTTCTTTCTTTTAATTTCCATTTATTTTCTTCTCTATAAAAGCCATAATTTTAAAACATTGGAAAATAAAGGAAAATATCCATAATCCCATCAGCTTGAAACAGTTATTTTGGAGGGCATGTGAGCTAAGCATCTGGTCATGTTAGCTAAGTGATAGGAGGTTCCAGTCTTTTATATCTGGCTTTTTCTGTATCTACTGACTGAAAATCATTTCACAACATTATTTCAAAACTAGATATCCTTATTCACATAGCTCTCACTGTCCGTGAGCCACAAATACTGATATCTCAAAGCTGGAAGTTGTAGAAGTAAAAATATACTCCCTTGGCTACTAGGGTGTTTATTTCTCTTTGTGATCAGGACTTGGCTTGTATGTTCATAGTATTCCATATTCCCTAAGTACCATTCTTATGGTATTGAGGCAAACATCAACTGCTTTGTGTTTAGACCAAGTCACATATTCATAATAGAACATCTCACAAGCACATTTCTTCATGTATATACCTCAAATCCAGAAGGAATATCTGAAAACAAAGGTTTAATATCCTGTTCGTCAAAAAATTTAGTACACAAAGAGCATAAATACTGAACTTCAGCTGTCCAGGGCTAACGGCTGCCAACTTCACTCACTAGTGTTGTGAACTTGGGCATGAGTTTAACTGCCTCCAGACCCCCCTTCCTGCCTGTGTAAAATAAGGGTAATACCAGAACCTAGTTCTTGGTATTGTTTTGAGAATTAAATTAGCGAATACATGTTACAGTGTTTCACATAGTATTGGGCACATGGTCAGCCCTCTCTATTTCAGTATTAGTGATTGTTAGATGCTGTATACTCAGCAAGAAAAGAAGAAACCAGTTAGGAATACTTTTGTCAGTAATTCACATTTACCAATGCAAACCACTGCTTAATCTCTTTTGTATTTCCTTTCACTTTATACTCAGCAGACTTGCAATTGGTGAACAAATGCAAATCCCTAGGAGCACATAAATATCAAAGTAGAAGTAACACAGAACCTTGAAACATTGGCTTCCACTAGATATGACCAAAATTTCTCTACATGTGGCCCTGGTTCACTGTCTCAGGTTACCCAAGATCTGATCCTTGAACCGAACCTATCTGCTGCTCAGCCAGCATTTATGAAAAACTCCTTCCTGCCAGGTGTCCAATAGACTCAGAACACACAGTGATGGCAGTGACAGCTCACCCTTGAGGAGCTTAGTGGGGTTGACAGCCAGTGGAGGTATAGGGGGATTCAGCTCTGTGATGGGTGCTGTTAGCAGCCCACCAAAATAGTACCTCATCCCAGCCTCAAAATCAGGTTATGTAAAATTTGAGGTATCTTGAATTAGGCCATGGCTTACTTTGATCTGACACCCAAAGCACAAGTAACAAAAGAATGAATAGCTATATTGGACTTCACCAAAATTAAAAACTTGTACTTCAAAGGAAACCATTGAACAAGTAAGAACACATGGAATGGAGAATTTATTTGCAAGTCATGTATCTTGATTAGTATCAGGACCAGTATCAAGCATATATAAAAATTTGAGGAGTCTGCAAAACAATCAGATTAGGGTGTCTTTTAAGAAATTGGTTTAGAAGAGAGATCAGGGCTAGAGCAAATATATTTTGTAATTATGCTATAACAAAAGCAGTGAGACTTGAATTGGTGTAGTCCAAGTCAGAAGAGGGCCCTAGAGCCTTCTTGGAGGATACAACAAATTTAAGGGTGAGAATGAATTCCTAGAAGGATATGTGCCCATATGAATAATAGGCACTCAATATTTGATTGCTGGATTGAAATTGATTGTAATTATTACTTTAAGATTATACAAATGTATTATAGATAATAGTTCTTTAAAATTTAACTCAGCATGCTCAATCATTTTAAGTATATTAACGGCCTTAAATGTATTAATATAATTCACTTTAAAACTTTTTAAGATTTTGACAAAAATTACATTATGTACTTTTTTATCAAGTCCATAAATATTGTAACAAAACCATCAATCCTGCAATAAATCACATCAGTGATATTATATTATCTGAGCATATTTTCTATACCAACCCAATGGAAAGAAACAAAAATAATAATCTTCACATATTTTTCCACCTGCAGTTTAACCTAATTATTTTCTAGATTACTAGTGTGAGGCTTTCTGCCTGGTCTTGTGTTTTATTATCATCATCTTCACAGATCTCTAAGCCCAAGCTTGCCTGTACAGAGCCAAGTTTCTCTCTCGTGGGTTGACTTCTCAGTTTGCTTTGTGTAATTTCAAACACATCGGTCTCTGTCCTGTGCTATAGGAGGTGGGCAGACAGAAATAGAATGGCGTCATCAGCAATTCGTGAGAAAGTCTTGACCCTATTTTACAAGGGGAGCTGACTTGGCAGAATCTTAAAAAGCCTTCCTGACCAAGCACAGGAATCTGATCTTTATTCTACTTCAGTTTTTAAAAAATTGTCCTTATTCTAGGTAATAATTATCTGCTTCTTTCCTCAAACTCAAAAACATTTAAAATACTGAAATTTACCAAGACAAATAATAACTTCATTTTGCATTGCATTGTGGAATGTATTGATTAGCACAGCTTCAACTTTTGTACAATTGAGTTGGTAGATAATTACTTAACCTTAACACTACAAAATAAGAAAATGAAGGAGAAGTATAGAATTCAACATAAAAGGAAACTGTATGTAGTCGCTTGATATTATGATAGATTGTACCCAACTGACACCCTAGTTTTTATTCTGGACATTACTGGACCTAAGTGAAATTTGACAGCACGATTAGCTGCACCTAAGTGAAATTTGACAGCACCTCACTTTACTGTACTTCCAGGTTTCATTCCAGGGGTATTGCTGCCTCTCCAGAAGGCTTGGGGAGGCCCACTCAGGTATTCTGACACATATGCAAAACTGGGAGCACCAGGGGCTTAACACTGTCTGCTGCAATCACCAACTATGTAAGGGCCAAGGAGAAACATCCCCTTCACCCTCTGAAAGTTCACTGAAAATCAGCTGACAAAAAGTAGATTAATAGGAGAAAAGGCATACACATTTATCAACTTGCAAGGAATACAGATAGTTATGTGCCCTTCATCCTAGAGGAAAGAGAGCTGGGGAAGTGTGGATGATTTTAGCGAGTGGCAAATGATTTTTAGAGGAATTCAATGGGTCTGAAGAACATACAGTGCCTTTGGACAAAGTCTGTTGGGCCCACAGAGCAGACAATGGTTTTTGGTAAAAGTCTGTCCAAGTGTGTTGACAGACTTCAGTCTTTCTTCCTGCAATATGGGTACAGTTAATGAACACTTGCGGGAGGGGCCAAAGGTCACCATCTTCTTTGGCAGGTTTGGACTTAGGAAGGTAAGGGAACTTCGGAGAACAACCTTTCCCTGTGCTTTAGGAGAGAAGGAATTTGACATCAAGGGTAGGGCAGGTCAGAAAGACCTTGAGGCTTCTTCTTCAGTTCAGCATGTCAAAGCACCGTATTTTGGGCCATCTGTTTCTGAGCCCCTCCAACCGCTTGGGGAACAGAAGCCATTAGACCAATATTCCTCTCTATGTCCCTGGCGGACAGTTCTGAGAAGCAGTATACGTGATTCCTCAGAGGATCCCTGTGGGTTAAAGTCTCTTGCCCACAGTGGTAGCCTTCTCAATAAAGTTCTCCTGCACTGATTTTCCACCTGCTTTATTCTTCCCAGTCCCCAATTCCTATTCCTTGATGTCACTTCTCAGAGTCAGTTACAGGCAGAGAAAAACCCTTGATACAGGTTCTGGTTTCCCATGGGCTAAACTAAAATGTTTAGTCATATGATGTGTATGCAAACTATAGACCAAAAAAAAAAAAGACATGTAAGAAAAAGCTAGTAATATGATAATAATAGCTACCATTAATGTACCTAACTGATTATTTTTATGTACATTTCCTTATTTGATGCTCTATCCAAGTGGCCTAAGTTGTAACTGGTGAAGTTAAAATTCAAAGCCAGGCAGACTTCAGAACCCATGGTTTCAATTGCCAAGCTCTACAGGACAGTGCCTGACGTGAATCAGACAATTCAATTCCAAAAAAGAGAGTTCATTTTAGGATGGAGAAACGAAGTAGCTTTGTGTGGTCTTGAGGAACAAGTAGGACTTGGGAGGGATATATTGAAGGTCGTCAGTGAAGATGGTATACTACATTACTGTTGTTGGGTGACAATTATTCCATACTGTGAAATAATTCTCAGTCCATATAATAATGATCAAGTTTCTTCCATAGGTAGAATAAGTATGTTCCTTCTTGCTATGAATGCCTATATATACTACTGGAATGGCTTAGAATTACTCAAAATTGCTTGGCATTTAGATTGTGCTTCATGAAAAAGGAGGAGTATCTTGATTTTAAAACAGGGGGATTAGAAAGAAGATGGGTAGGAAGTTGAAAACAGTCCAGGCATGGTGGCTAATGCCTATAATCCCAGCACTTTGAGAGGCAAAGATGGGTGGATCACGAGGTCAGGAGATAGAGACCATCCTGGATAACACAGTGAAACCCTGTCTCTACTAAAAATACGAAAAATTAGCCAGGTGTTGTGGTGCGTGCCTGTAGTCCCAGCTACTTAGAAGGCTGAGGCAGGAGAATCACTTGAACCAGGGAAGCAGAGGTTGCAGTGAGTCAAGATCACACCACTGCACTGCAGCCTGGGTGACAGAGCGAGAATTTGTTAAAAAAATAAAAAATAAATTTAAAAAAAGAAGTTGAAAATAGCACCTTGCAGATTAGCTTTCAGAGGACAAAGGGCATACCCGTATGATAACTATCACATAGAGCGAGTAGAGGCGGAGGGCTCAGCTTTCCAGGGTGGATAGCAGGACCAGAGGCTAAGTCAGGACAGGCCATATGCCCTGCAGGATGTATGTTGGACTTATTTACAATCAGACATTATTAATGTTTTTCTTTATAGACTGTTTGGAAACGATCCTCTGTGAAGTGGATAATCTTAATTTATAGGATGAGATAGCACTTATTTTTTCTGAGACGGAGTCTTGCTCTGTCTCCCAGGATGGAGTACAGTGGTGGAATTTCAGCTCACTGCAACTTCCACCTCCTGGGTTCAAGGGATTTTCCTGCCTCAGCCTCCCAAGTAGCTGGGTTTACAGGCAACTGCCACCACACCCGGGTAATCTTTGTATTTTTAGTAAAGATGGGATTTCACCATGTTGGCCAGCCTGGTCTTGAACTCCTGACCTCAGGTGATCTGCACACCTTGGCCTCTCAAAGTGCAAATGTGAGCCACTGCGCCTGGCCAACACTTTTCATTTTAAAGCTTATTGAATATAAAATTTTATATTTGTTTAGTCTTGAGAGAGATGAGTTGAGTAAGAAAATATTCAGCAAATATACAGTCATGCATCACTTAATGATGGGGATGTGTTCTGAGAAATGTGTTCTTAGGCAATTTCATCATTGTGAGAACATCATTGTGTGAATGTACTTACACAAACCTAGATAGCATAGCCAACCACACTCCTAGGCTACAAACCTGAAGAGCATGTTATTTTTTTTTCTAATACCATAGCAACTGTAACACAATGGTAAGTATTTTTGTATGTAAACATAAAAAGGGTACAGTAAAAATACTGTATTTATAGTCTATGGGACCTCCGTCAGTTCTGCAGTTTGTCACTACAGAGTGCATGACGGCATTTGAATTTGCTAGAAATGGTGAGGAATGATGAGAGGCAGCAGCGGTCAGAAGATAAGCCTCTGGGGGTGGGGAAGGATTAACCTTCATTTTAGAACATCCAAAGTTTCCTGGTTTAAATGGTTTATCTATCATTTTTTCCACTCATATAGCCAGGGAAAGAGGTAGAAAGTACTCAACAAGAAGTTGATTCCCAAAGTCATTCAAGAGTAAAGTTCCGTGATTCTGCACAAAAAATCAAACCTAAACCCCAGGTGAGAAATCTTGACTTCTTAAATTATTTGTTTGCATTTTTAAAAAATATCTGATGAGAATGACTACAGGCCAGATGCAGTGGGTCATGCCTGCAATCCCAATGCTTTGGGAGGCCAAGATGAGCGGATCAATTGAGCACAGGAGTTCAAGACCAGCCTGGACAACATGGCGAAACCCCATCTCTACAAAAAATACAAAAATTAATCAGGCATGGTGGCACACGCCTGTGGTCCCAGCTACTCGGGAGGCTGAGATGGGAGGATCACTTGAGGCCGGGAGCTGGAAGCTGCAGTGAGCTGTGATTGCATCACTGCAGTCCAGCCTTGGTGACAGAGTGAGACCTCATTCTCTAAATTAAAAATAAATAAGTGACGGGCCAGGCACGGTGGCTCACACCTGTAATCCCAGCACTTTGGGAGGCCAAGGTGGGTGGATCACGAGGTCAAGAGATCGAGACCAGCCTGGCCAACATGGTGAAACCTCGTCTCTACTAAAAATACAAAAATTAGCTGGGCATGGTGGCACGCGCCTGTAGTCCCAGTTACTTGGGAGGCTGAGGCAGGAGAATTGCTTGAACCCGGGAGGCGGAGGTTGCAGTGAGCCAAGATCGCGCCACTGCACTCCAGCCTGACGCCTGGCGATGGAGCAAGACTCTGTCTCAAAAAATATAAATAAATAAATAAATAAATAAATAAATAAATAAATAAAGTGACTACAACATAACCTGACTCCTGTTGCCATGCAGTCTGCAAGAAAAAAGTAGGAGAAGTGACTCCAACTTTCAGACTAGCTGGAGAGATCAGAATATTGCCTCACTTGAGAAGGAGGGGGGTGCATGGAAAGACAGGAAATGTTAGTGATAACTTGTTCAGCTCTGAAGTTGCCCTGACTTTCATAATGGGAAAAAAGGAGAGTACTAACTCAAAAAGAGAAACAACAAAAAAGTTATTTTCTTAAAAATTTCTATATTTCTCATAATAAAACAAAACTATCTCAGCATTGGCTTATAAAACAATAAATCGACTGTTTGTCATTTTAATAATCTTTTCTAAAGTGTTTACTGCTATAAATAATATATTTATTTACTTATTGGAATGTAAATAATTGCTGGGTTTTTTTAAAGTCACTAATCAGAGTTATTATTAAAGGAGTCCTCCAACTGCCTATGGCAGGTATTAAAGTTCATTACCAGTAATCTCACACATTTACTAAGACAGTATGCCTCGGAGGCCTGGAATATGCCTGATCGCATTAGCATCAAGCCAGCTGTCAGTTAATTGTGCAGAGCCTGTTATAACTTAGAAATGTGAAATTGCAATTGCGCCTTGCTTTTCGTTAGGTTCCACCTGGCTTCCCTTCTGCAGAAGAGGCCTATAACTTCTTCACTTTCAACTTTGATCCTGAACCAGAGGAATCAGAGAAAAAACCAAAAGCAAGACACAGAGAGGGAACTAATCAAGAGGAGGAGGAAGGGGAAGAAGAAGAACCACCTGCACAAGGAGGAGGAAAGGAAACGGTATTTAATATCAGGATGGTAATGAGGTGCGGATAGAGGGCTAAGAGGAAAAGGGTGATGTTCCTGCAAGAAACAAAGTGGCTCAGGAGAAACCCGCCACTACTAGTAGAAAGACTCTCCACATCTGCGTTGCAATCCCAAGTACTGAATTCACATGGCTTCCTGTAGTTCTGAGTTAGACCCTGCAATGTTATAGGAAGGACCTGATTAAACCTGTTTATCCTTCTTTTGTGGAAAAAAAAATTAAATAATGTGGCTTGTGGATTTTTCTGGCTAGACTCCACATAACGATTATTTATTCCATGTATTTATTCCATGTGCAAAATATGTGCCTCTGAAAGGCAAATGAAACCTCAGTCTCTCTCTTACCATATAACCTTACAAAGTGAGCAGCTTCTTGTGCCCAAACACCACTCCCAGGCTACAACTCAAATTCTGTAATTGTGGGTGGTATGTGTGAGATAAAAGGAGACTACACCATTTAAAAATGAACAAAGGTATTGAATAGACATTTCTTCAAAGAAGACATGCAAATGGACAATAAGCCTATAAAAAGATACTTACACCATTTATCGGTAGGGAAATGCAAATCAAACCCACAATGAGATACCCCTGCATATCCATTAGAATGGCTCTTATCAAGAAACAAAATAAGTGTCATAGAGGATATGGAGAAATTAGATGTTGGTGCATTGCTTGTAGGCATGTAAAATAGTGCAGCTGCTATGAAAAACAGTATGGTGGTTCTTCAAAAGTTAATCACAGAATCACAATATGATCCAGCAATTCAATTCTACTCTGTGTATATACCCAAAAGCACTGAAAACAAGAACCTGAACATATACTTGTGCACCAGTGTTCACAGCAGCGTTATTCTCAAAGGCTAAGCCAAGTGTTCGTCGGCAGATAAATGGATAAACATAAACATACAATCTCAGAAAGCATGGAAATTCTGACACATGCCACAACATAGGCATACCTTGAAGACATTACACTAAGAAAAGTAAGCCAGTCACAAAAGGATAAATATTGTGTGATTTCACTTACATGAGCTATGTTGTGTAGTCAAAATCATAGAGACAGAAGGTAGAATGGTGGTTGTCAGAGGCTAGAGGAAGGAGAGAATGGAAAGTTATTGTTTAATAGGTATAGAATTTCATTTTGGAAAGATGGACAGGCAGTGGTAATGGTAGTGCCACAATATGAATTTACTTAATGCCACTGAACTGTTTGCCAAAAAATGGTTAAAATGGACTGGGCACAGTGACTCATGCCTGTAATCCCAGCACTTTGAGAAGCTGAGGCAGGTGGATCACCTGAGGACAAGAGTTCACAACCAGCCTGGCCAACCTGGTGAAACCCCGTCTCTACTAAAAATGCAAATATTAGCTGGGTGTGGTGGTGGGCAGCTGTAATCCCAGCTACTTGGGAGGCTGAGGCAGGAAAATTGCTTGAACCCAGGAGGCATTGGTTGCAGTAATCTGAGATGGCTCCATTGCACTCCAGTGTAGATGACAGAGCAAGACTCCATCTCAAAAAAAAACAGTTAAAATGGTGGACTTTATGTTATATATATATTTTTACCATATAAAAAATAAGGAAAACACACTAGAATATTCTAGTATTTGCATAATTGGCATACTTCTATGCTTCACTTACAATCTCCTCCCTTGAAAAATGCCTCCCAGAAATATATTTGTTTAACCTAGATCTACAGAAGCTTGGGAATATTTTAGCTTATTCTATAATAATTGTTTCACAAATCAGCATTCAGTTTGTTCAGAGTTGCTTGAGTGTCCTCCTGACATGACAGCTAGCTTCCCAAAAGCAAGTGATCTAGAGGAGAACCAAAAACAAACAAACAAAAAAATAAAAACACATAGTTCCTTTTATGACCTATTCTCAGGAGCCATATACCGTCACTTCTGCCATATTTTACTCCAGAGAAGCAAGTTTTGAGACATAGTGCACTCTCAAATGGAGGAGAATTGGGCTCCACCTTTTGAAGGTAGAAGTCTCCAATTATGAACACCTTCTGAAATTCTGACACTTTCCTCCAAAGGCCACTTCTCCTTTCCTTTTGCCTATTCACTGCCCCAGAAGCTGTGTTTCTAAAACTGCTCTTTTAAATCACGCACACTTTGAAGCCCCTTTCCTATAGTCCATGCTCTGCTCTGCCCAGACACTTAAAATATTTTCATCTTCAAGGTTGATTTAGTCTTTTTGAACAAAGTTTTAGATCCTCTGTAGCCCCTTTCACTAGATTTCCATTTCTGTCTTCTCTGCAGTTTTTCTCTGGGAGATTTTGCTCACCATGAAGCAGAGGTGGGGCAGGGGAAGGAAGATTACACACTGCCATCTGGTGATCTTTCATTTTTCACTTGTTTGATGTTTTCACATTCTCTGTCTTCAAGTTAAGTTAAAAGCATGGTTTCCAAGTAGATTCCCTTTTTCCTTCTTATTGTTTTGTGTACTTGAGGAGGAAATATTAAGAGCCAGGTAGCTAGACTGCCATTGTTGTTTTCAGCTATTGTAAGTCTCCACAGGATTTTAAGAGATATTGCTTATAAACAAATACCAGCTTTAAATTTTTAAAAGAAGGAGACGGAAAAAGAAAAAGTAGAGGAAAGAGGAGAAGACATTTGGAAAATATTCAAACAAAATCAATATATGTCAGCTAACATTTCTGATTATAGCCTCTTTGCTTTGAATATTTAAGTGTATAATTTCATGCTCACAAAGTGCTTAGAGGTAAACTCTATTACTATAACCATCGTATAAGTGAGGAAACTGAGGATCAGAAGATTAAATAAGTTCTTTCAAGTTCCTCAGGCAGTATAAGGTGAAGCTGGGATTTAAGCCCAGGCAGTCTGAACAGGGTATGTAGACTGTGCACTTGGTGCCTTTTCCCTTGGGTTAGTGCCAGGTGGAAGGTTAAACTGCTACGAAAAGTATGAGCCCAATTCTTTACATGAATAGCGAAAGGTAAGTACCCTCAAAGGATGCCAGATTTGTTGGGATTTTGATTGTTTTGCTTACCACTTCTCTTCTGATCCAGCCATCTCTGATTTTGACATCTTCCAGGTGTGTAGAATAGTGTAAAAACAATTTTTTAAAACCCACTTGTTAAATACGAAAGGTTATATAGTTCTGTGCTTTCATTTTTTAAAAAAAGAAGAAGATAAAGTTATAGGAAATGTTAGGTTTGATGAGTTTGGTATTGTTAATTATTTTTCTAAGACTCTTAGCATGATTTTTTCTTGTTATTTTTTAACATTATGCAGGATGAGGAAGAACTCCTTAATGGTGATGATGCCGAGGACTTCTTATTGGGCTTAGATCACGTGGCTGATGATTTTGTAGCAGTCAGACCTGCAGATTATGAAAGCATCCACGATCGGCTGCAGACGGAAAGAGAAATGCTCTTCATACCCAGTAGGCAGACAGGTACTTGCTTTTTTTATTTTCTTGTTCAGCTTAGACGTTGTCACTTACCTTATAATGAAATATGGTTAGTGTATAAGGATGCCCCATCTCCAGAACTGATTTCTGTTTCTAATCTAACTTAACAATCAAGACAAACAATTCAAAAGTGGGTGAAGGATATGAACAGACATTTTGCAAAACAAGACATATATGAGGCCAACAAACATATGAAAAAGTGCTCATCATCACTCGTCATTAGAGAAATGCAAATCAAAACTACATTAAGATACCATCTCACGCCAGTTAGAATGGCGATCATTAAAAAATCTGGAGACAACAAATGCTGGAGAGGATGTGGAGAAATAGGAACACTTTTACACTGTTGGTGGGAGTGTAAATTAGTTCAACCATTGTGGAAGACAGTGTGGCGATTCCTCAGGGATCTAGAAATAGAAATTCCATATGACCCAGCAATCCCATTACTGCATATATACCCAAAGGATTATAAATCGTTCTGTTATAAAGACAAATGCACAAGTATGTTCATTGTGGCACTGTTTACAATAGCAAAGACCTGGAACCAACCCAAATGCCCATCGGTGATAGACTTGACAGGGAAAATGTGGCACATGTACACCATGGAATACTATGCAGCCATAAGAAAGGATGAGTTCATGTCCTTTGTAGGGACATGGATGAACCTGGAAACCATCATTCTCAGCAAACTGACAAAAGAACAGAAAATCAAACATCACATGTTCTCACTCATAGGCGGGTGTTGAACAATGAGAACACATGGACACAGGGAGGGGAGCATCACACACTGGGGTCTGTTGGGTGGGGCTAGGGGAAAGATAGCAGGGTGTGTGGAGGTTGGGGAGGGATTACATGGGGAGAAATGCCAGAGATAGGTGACAGAGGGGTGGAGGCAGCAAACCACCTTGCCATGTATGTACCTACGCAACAATCCTGCATGATCTGCACATGTACCCCAGAACCTAAAGTACAATAAAAAGAACACACACACACACAGAGAACATGGAAAAAATATCCATTCAACAAACACTTATTGACAGACTAATGGAAGATACACCAGAGTACTGTGGGAACCCTTCATCAAATCAGTGATCAGTTACAGGGCTGAGAGTTTATGAGAACAGCCTTTCTTTCATCTTAAGTTTATCCCCACCCTTCCCTAAGTTACCATCCCCTGTGTGTTTTCTTACTACTCTATGACGTGATCTTATAGAGACCTTTGCACCTATTACTGCTTATCACTTCCGCTACGATCTAAGCTCCAAGGCAGCAAGGGCCTGGCCTGGATTCCTGAGGTCTCATCTTTGCCTGGCACAAGGAGGCTCTCAGTAAAGATGTGTTCTATGAATGAATAAAGCAGTGAATGAATAAATGAGGTAATGATCACATTCACTCAAATAAACTCGTTAGTTTACAAGGCACATCCTCATACTTTACCTCATTTAATTCTCCCAGAAGCCCAGTTAAGTAGATTATTAACTCTTCTGTACAGGAGGAAAGAGTAGAAAGAAGTGCCTGGACCCAGCTGAAGAGTAATAGAGCTAAAACTTGTCCCTTGTCCTTTGATTTGAGTATTACCTTCTTCTCAGTATGCCACAATGATGAGTTACATTATTAAATTCTTTAGGCATTTTCTTTAAATACCTGATTCTACAACATGTTGCTACAAGTGAACACATTCATCTTTTCCTTGGTTCTGCTTTTATAAATTAGTTTGGAAAATTTGCATTTTCTAAGAACATTTTCTTAGAACATTTTCTAAGAACATGCTTAATTCACCAAACTGCAGATTGAGGTATTTAGATTGGCCCTAATGTTTATTTTATGTGTTTATAAACTATTTAGTACCTACATATAAAAAGCTTCCTGAGAATGTACAGCCCAGATTTCTGGAAGATGAAGGCCTTTACACCGGGGTAAGACCAGAGGTGTCACGCACCAATCAGAACATAATGGAGAACAGATTGCTGATGCAGGACCCTGTAAGTGTGTACTTTCTGCTCCCAAGTGTGGCCAGGGTGCACTAGACATAGCTTTTAATTTCCTATCAGGGCAGTCATTGCATCCACTGTATTCATGTCCTCCTGAGGTTATCCACAGAAAGTGGTTCATTTTTTTTTAAAACTTTCTCAGTACATTTGTTGATCCTCAAATAACATAACTTCTCAACTGCTCAAAACCCATCTGGATCTGGGCTTTTCCTACTAAGCCAGATGCTGACAACCTTTTCCTACTTGACAGAATTTTTAAATTATCCCTAGGTAGAATAGTCTCAATTTTGAGTTTTTATCCTTAAATGTTTAGTACATAGAAAATAAATTTTTCTTAAGCATTCACATTTAAGCTTTTTTAGCTTTTGTTTTGTTTTGTTTTTTTGAGACAGAGTCTTGCTCTACTGGCCAGGCTGGAGTGCAATGGCATGTTCTCAGCTCACTGCAACCTCCACCTCCTGGGTTCAAGAGATTCTCTTGCCTCAGCCTCCCGAGTAGCTGGGACTACAGGCGCTCACCAACATGCCCAGCTAATTTTTGTATTTTTAGTAGAGATGGGATTTCACCATGTTGGCCAGGCTGGTCTCGAACTCCTGACCTCATGATCCACCTGCCTCGGTCCCCGAAAGTGTTGGGATTACAGGTGTCAGCCACCTCACCCAGCCCTAAGCTCCTTAAAATACTTTTTAGCAGCCAGGGTGTATATTTTAAATTAGTTGTGAGAGGTGTTAGTGAAGACTTGCTTTCTAATGGAAAAAGACTTTTACAGTTCCGTTGGGGGAGGAGTTACATGAAATATATATGTTGACAGAATTTTCAAGAAATGTTGTTTGTGTTGCAACCCATTTTCTGTTCAATTAGAAGAAAACACAGCAATTCCCTCTGCTTCATCCACAGGAAAGAAGATGGTTTGGAGATGATGGTAGGATCCTAGCTCTGCCAAACCCCATCAAGCCATTTCCTTCAAGGCCACCAGTAGCAACACAGGAGGAGAACATTAAGGCAGAGCTTGAAACAATGTACAAAAAGGTAGACACTCCCCACGTCTCCTTTTTTAGTACATGAACTTGTAAGTGCTTTGCTTTTGGAATAGCTTGGGGTGCTATGTTTATAACATTCTACTTTAATTTTTTTTTAAATAATTCACTATCTTATACATAAAGAACAAACATCAGGCATATTGTATAAGAGTAAGTCTAATTATGTTCAGTGAATCCCTTCTTAAATAAGGAGTGAGTTTCATAGCTAGGAATGACTGAGTCTGCATCTTTTCTGTTGTTTTATCACACATCCATGTTAGTTACCCTTATTTTTCTTCTTTTGTCCTCTCTTTTCTCTTGTCATCTCACATTTGCTACAGGACCACTTCCCATTTGTTGTCTCTTTATTATCTAACTGGAGATTTTCTGTCCTTGCAAATCCTTTATATCGTATTTTTCTAAGTCTGGTAACAAATTGCCTGATCCCAGCCTTTCTCTACCATTCACTGGGTGAACTTGGCCATCAGTCTCTCATGCCTCAATGTCCTTATCTGTAAAGGAGGAACGATAGCAGGTCTGCCTCCTAGGCTTGCTGTGCAGATTGAACGAGATAATGCACATAAGTGCCTAAAACAGAGCTTAGTATTTGCTGGTTATCATTACAGTTGCCTGCCCTCATATATAATTACATTGCTCTTGCTTTCCTAGGTGTATTAGTCTGTTGTCACGCTGCTGATAAAGACATACCCAAGACTGGGCAATTTTGAAAGAGGTTTAATGGACTTACAGTTCCACATGGCTGGGGAGGCCTCACAATCATGGCAGAAGGCAAAGAGGAGCAAGTCACATCTTACATGGATGGCAGCAGGCAAAGGGAGAGCTTGTGCAGGGAAACTTCCATTTTTAAAACCATCAGATTTTGTGAAACTCATTCACTATCATGAGAACAGCACAGGAAAGGTCTGCCCCATAATTCCATCATCTCCTACCCAGTTACTCCCATGAAACATTGGAATTGTGGAAGTTACAATTCAGGATGAAATTTGGGCAGGAACACAGACAGCCAAACCATATCATTTCACCCCTGGCCCCTCCGAAATCTGTCCTCACATTTCAAAACCAATCATTGCCTTCCCAACAGTCCTCCAAAGTCTTAACTCATTTCAGCATCAACTCAAAAGTCCACAGTCCAACATCTCATCTGAGACAAGGCAAGTCTCTTCCACCTATGAGCTTGTAAAATCAAAAGCAAGTTAGTTATTTCCTAGATACAGTGGAGATACAGGCATTGGGTAAACCTGTCTCGCACCTGGGTCATGCTGATGTAAGAGGTGGTTTCTCATGGTCTTGGGCAGCTTTGCCCCTGTGGCTTTGCAGGGTACAGCCTCCCTCCCAGCTGCTTTCATGAGCTGATGTTTAGTGTCTACAGCTTTTTCAGGTACACAGTGCGAGCTGTCAGTGGATCTACCATTATGCGGTCTGGAGGATGGTGGCCCTCTTCTCATAGCTCCACTAGGCAGTGTCCCAGTAGGAACTCTGTGTGGGGGCTCCAACTCCACATTTCCCTTTTGCTCTGCCTTAGCAGAGGTTCTTCATGAGAGCCCCACCCCTGCAGCAAACTTCTGCCTGGGCATCCAGGCATTTCCATACATCCTGGGACATCTAGGCAGAGTTCCTCAAACCTCAGTTCTTGACTTCTGTGCAACCGCAGGTTCAACACTATGTGGAAGGTGCCAAGGCTTGGGCTTGTACCCTCTAAAGCCATGGCTCTTTTTAATCATGGCTGGAGCAGCTGGGACACACGGCACCAATTCCCTAGGCTGCACACAGCATGGGGACCATAGGCCTGGCCCAAGAAACCATTTTTTCCTCCTAGGCCTATGGGCCTGTAATGGGAGGGGATGCTGTGAAGACCTCTGGCATGCTCTGGAGACATTTTCTCCATTGTCTTGGTGATTATCATTTGGCTCCTTGTTACTTATGAAAATTTCTGAAACCAGTTTGAATTTCTCCTCTGAAAATGAGATTTTTTTTCTATCACATTGTCAGGTTACAAATTTTCTGAACATTATACTCTGCTTCTCTTATAAAACTGAATGCTTTGCTGCTTAAAAATGTCTTCTGCCACATACTCTAAATCATCTCTCTCAAGTTCAAAGTTCCACAAACCTCTAGGGCAGAGGCAAAATGCCACCAGTCTCTTTGCTACAACATAACAAGAGTCATCTTTGCTCCAGTTCCCAATAAGTTCCTATCTCCATCTGAGACCACCTCAGCCTGTATTTCATTGTCTATATCATTATCAGCATTTTGGTCAAAGCTATTTAGCAAATATCTAGGGAGTTCCAAACTTTCTCATATTTTCCTGTCTTCTTGTAAGCCCTCCAAACTTTTCCAACCTCTTCCTGTTACCCAGTTCCAAAGCTGCTTCTAGATTTTTGGGTATCTTTTCAGCAGTACCCCACTCCTGGTACCAATTTACTGTATTAGTCTGTTTTCATGTTACTGATAAAGACATACCCAAGCCTGGGCAATTTACAAAAGAAAGAGGTTTCATGGACTTACAGCTCCACATGGCTGGGGAGGCCTCACAATCACAGTGAAAGACAAGGAGGAACAAGTCACATCTTGCATGGATGGCAGCAAAGAGAGAGCTTGTGCAGGGAAACTCCCATTTTTAAAACCATCAGATCTCGTGAGACTCATTCACTATCGCAAGAACAGCGCAGGAAAGACCTGCCCCCATAAGTCAATCATTTCCCACCTGGTTCCTCCCATGACATGTAGGAATTGTGGGAGTTACAATTCAAGATGAGATTTGGGTGAGGACACAGCCAAACCATATCACTGGGACTGCCTCATTCAGAAACCCATGTAATTTTAAATTTGTAACATTCAGCACTGATCATGTAAATGAGATGGGTATAACAATCATCATTTCATCTATAAAGCCGAATGATGAGCAAAGAAAACACAGGCCCAGGCAGGGACTCTGAATACAGTCCTGCTGTCCTACTAACTAACTAGTTTGCAGCTTTGGGCAAGTTCCTTTAACTCTCTGGATGTATTTACTTAATTGAAAAATAGGAATAATAATCATTTTCTCTGCCTCATAGGGTCCTGATGAGTACTGAGATGATATATGAGTACAACCTTTTTAAAGATCATAAGTTCTATAAAATATTTTTATTACAGACAAGTATCAGTGGATGGCTACTTTGTACAGAAATATGATCCTGGAAGTAGATTTACAAAACAAAGGTAAAGATAAGTTCCAGCCCATGAGGAATTTATCATCTATTTGGTTACATGGCAAAAATACATTATATAATTTGTGATCAAAAAAATATCAACTTATATTTTTATTGAATAATCCATCAGTCCATATCATCATCCACCTATCCATTCCATTAATCATGGATATGATGAACACTGACTTGTGGGTTAAAGTTAGAAAATAGAAGAGTAATTAATATGGAGGGTAGGGCATGAGGGAGCCAATGGATCTCATCTGCCTCCTTCTGAAATTCTAAACTAAGTTGGAAATACACTGGAGTCAGAGAGGGATCCAGATATGCTTCACACTAAGGGTAAAACCAGATGGCAGAATGCCACTTGAACCCAAGACCAGATGGCTTCCTGTTACATTTCTCATGACTTATGTTCCCCATCTAGACACAAGCTGAGCAGCTCTGGCATATTTACCAGGTGGAGTGCCAAGGAGACCATGCAGGCCAGTGAGCAGCCTCTCCTTAGATACAGCTAGGACCGGACAGCCAGGGGCCACTGCTTAGCTTTGCACAGCAGGTAACCTGGACTAAGGATCTTGGGCTCCAGCTGACTCTCCAGTCAGACATGTCCTTCCTTCTCTCTTGGAAAGCAGCCAGTGGGGCTGGAAGGGTGGGTAGAGAAGGACAGAGGGTTCCCTTCCAATACTTTTGAGAAGTGAAATCTTCCTATCATATGAGCAGAAATAAAGTCGAGAAAGAAGAGTTCTACTGAAAGGGGCTCATCATAAAGCATCACAGAGCAAAGGAAGTTAGAAAAGGAAGAAGTCCAAAGGGGCTGACCTCTTCCAAGGGTGTTAATTGGAGAGCTATTCTTTGAACACATCAAAACATGAAGAATGTCTTAGACTGCATAAGAAAGAAGCAAAGAGGGTTAAGTTAAATGGAGGAAATAATAAATCTATCTCTTTGTTATTCCATAACAGGTCACTTACTAAGTTTGTTGCTGAGTTGTGTACCTCAGTCTTTTTTAAAAATGTAATTGTGTAACCTTCCAATTATTCAAACCACAGTGCTTTTCTTCCAGAATTCACATTTTTACCATTGTATTTGTTTACTTTAACCTTTTCCTTCATTTATTCAGTCTGTCTCTTGCCAAAAATAGTTTTTCCATTGTTCCATGCAATAGGTTTGCCTTTAAGAAAAAAAATTTAAATGCCTACAGCCTCTATTTTCAGTCTTATTTCCAAATAGACCTTCCACCTAGCAGTTTTTGACATAATGCAAGAGCAGAGAAATAGGTCAACAGGCAAAGATTGTTTTGCTCATGTATCATTAATCCATTTTCTTTCTCCCTCTGGCTATGCTGAAAGTGACTTAGGGACCAGAACTGGGTTATATTCTTCTTCTTAACTCACATTTAGCAGTCTGCCTGCCACATAGAAATACCTCAATGAAACTGTAAACTGAATGTCATTAAAATGACTTTGCTGCATGTATTAAAAGAAATTCCTTTTTTTATATGCCTCTCTCTGACTCAGCTGTCTCTCCTGCAAAATACTGGCTTTCCTTAGGGTCTGGTTTTGTCCTGGCATCCACATAATGGAAAACCAAGTCAGAGTGCCAAATCAAAAGTTGACAATTACAGCTAGGAGCAGTGGTTCACACCTGTAATCCCAAAGCTCTGGGAGGCTAACACGGGAGGATTGCTTGAAGCCATGAATTTGAGAACAGCCTGGACAACATACTGAGACCCCCTACCTCTACGAAAAGTAAAAAGGTAGCCAAATGTGGTGGTACATGCCTGTGGTCCCAGCTGCTCAGGAGGCTGAAACAGGAGGATCACTTGAGCTCAGGAGTGCAAGGTTATAGTGAGCTATGATCACACTACTGCACTCCAGCTTAGTTGACAGAGTAAGACCTTGTCTCTAAAAAATACATACATACATACATACATACATACATACATACATACAAGGAAAAATGTTTAAAAAAAAAATGTTGGCATTTCCCTGGGCCCATAACAGAGCCTTGATGAATTTACGCCTTAGAGCACTCAGACCTGAGGCTAACTTCACCCTGCAGGATTGACCAACACGGATCACCTGTTTGACTCAAGCCCAGTTGTTCTTTGGTTAGGAATATTACACTGTCAACTCAAATGATGGATCGTGTGGTCTCCCATTAGAGAATTTAAGAGTTTTATTTAGAAGGGAGTTGGTATTCAGCACTGCTTTTTTGAACATTTTTTTTAATTACGGAGGGGGGAAAAAAGTCGTTTTTAAAAGTGAAATATTCTGTTCCAAATATGGCCTCAATATTAGGATGTTCTTAAATTGATATGAGACCATTAAAGAGGTGCAAAAAGGAATTAGCTGTCATGCAAAGAAAACCGTTAAACCTCAAATAAGAAAGAATACAATTTAATACATCTTAAGAAGGAACTAATCCAAAAATAAAAAATTAAAATGCTAGATAGGACCTTGCAGGTAAAACATAAACAATATAAAATTCAGTGTGCCTAATCATGATAGTAAAGTAGGGTTAAAGTTGTTGAAAGGCAGGCCCGGCATGCTGGCTCATGCCTGTAATCCCAGCACTTTGGGAAGCCAAGGTGGGCAGATCACCTGAGGTCAGGAGTTCAAGAGCAGCTTGGCCAACATGGTAAAACCCTGTCTCTACTAAAAATATAAAACTTAGCTGGGCATGGTGTAATCTCAGCTACTTGGGAGGTTGAGGCAGGAGAGTTGCTTGAAACCGGGAGGCAGACATTGCAGTGAGCAGAGAATGTGACATTGCACTCCAGCCTGGGCAACAAGAGCAAAACTCTGTCTTTAAAAAAAAAAAGTTGTTGAAAAGGAATACAAGCATCCCCCTTCCCTCCCTCCCTCCCTCCTTTTTCTCCCTTCCTCCCTTCCTTTTTGTTACTTCCATCCTTAACTGAAAGCCTAATAAATTCTTACTTGTGCTGAATTCTGGGAATACGGAGGGAGCAACCTTATCTTGGCCATAGAGAGACTTCGTGCCTTGGCTGGAAAGACAGAAGTGGAAGTAGGTGTTAAAGGCCCTGCGGTGTATAAGAGCCTCCCCTTTTCAGAACTGCATACCCATTGGAGGAATGCATCATGATTCCAAGCTCCTGCAGAGGTACCACTAGATAAAATTGTCACTTTCCTATTATTATTCTTACCAGTTTTTCACCAAAGCATCGTTAATCTGCTGCGTTCTAAGCACTGCACCACCCAGGACGCTTTCGGTTGCATATGATAGGAACCCATCACAAACTCGCTTAACTAAAGAGGGAACTTAGTGGTTCACAAAACTGTAAATAATCTGGGAATAAATCATAAAATGAAGGAGGACCTTTAGGAAACAAGGCCTCAGGGGCTAGGACCAGGGCTTTGATGCCAGCAGGCCTCTCTTCCACCTCTGTTTTCTCTGGTTATTCTTGAATACTGGTGGGCCTCATTCTCTGCAATTGCAGACAGGACAGAATTCTCTACATATTAGATGTGTCGCTTGATAGACTAAGCTTAACAACTCCAGAAGGAAAGAATCATATTTTTCCCCACAGTTCACATTATCAATACCAAAAAATAAACTCTAGTCAGTGGCAAGTGGATCATTATCCATTAACCTCATGTCCAGGAAATACGGTATGTTTCCAGAAGATGGGAAATGAGAAAGCTTCCCAGGGAAGACCATAATAATTCTAGAATCTACTGCACACTCTGGGGTGGACCCAGGCTTTATTGCTATTATTTTCTCAGGGCAAATGTAGAAACTTGTATTTTAAACTTACCAAAACTTATCAATGATTATTACTTTTCTGTACAATTTTTTTTTGAGATGGAGTCTTGCTCGGTTACCCAAGCTGGAGTGCAGTAGCAAGAACTCGGCTCACTACAACTTCTGCCTCCTGGGTTCAAGCAGTTCTCTACCTCAGCCTCCTGAGTATCTGGAAAAACATGCACCCGCTACCACGCCTGGCTAATTTTTGTATTTTTAGTAGAGATGGGGTTTCACTATATTGGCCAGGATGGTCTTGAACTCCTGACCTCATGATCTACCAGCCTCGGCTTCCCAAAGTGCTGGAATTACAAGTTTGAGCCACCATGCCCAGCCTTGTGTACAATTTTTGATTTTTTTTCTTTTTTGGTATGCATTCTGCACATGCATACCAAAAAAGAAATGATTGTTCTCTGAGAACTTCCACAGGTAATACACACTCATTTTCTTAGAGTTTTGGTTTTCAGTTTTCAATTGAAGACTAAAATATTAAATCAATTTTAAAGTTAAAATATACTCTAAATATTATGCCTTCTTGGGAGTAACTGTTGCTACTGTGTTTATAATAGTTGTCAATATATAACAAAGGAAAACAGATACAACACAAAGAAAGACAAGGAACTAGGTGTCTTCCTCCCCTATAGGAGGAGAGTTGGAGTCTTTTGATCGGTTAGCCCAATCACTACCAGGTGTCCTGAAACACTTTTATACTTGGTTGAGCTGAGCCTAAGGCAGAGACCACTAGCAGGTTTTGGAACTTAAGCTAATGCAGATTTGTGGAAGGCAGTGCAAAGCACAGTGACCTACATTACATTACAAATAAATAAAACCGCTCTACCCATGTTATTTACTCATACCAAGAAGAGGACAAGATGGAACCTGAGAGCCACACCTGAGTGATCTCATAACTGTGGAATCCCACGGGTAAGAGTTAAGGCAAGGCAAGAATGAGCAGCTGCAAGGCAATTAGAGAGGAATGGTCCATTATGTCTGTGGATTGAAGTCTAGTTTTACATGTATTTGTGAGGTGGAAATTTTTAATTAATCCAGGTAATCTGGGTTATAAAACACAGAGTGGTCACATGGAGATTAAAAACTTCTAATACTAATACGGTTTGTAATTGAATACTTTCACCTGAGTGAAAGAGAAAAAATGGCCCTCCATTGTTGCTGTCTGAAGTATAGGGATATTAATGACCAGATCTGATCTCTGAAAGGCACCCAGGGCTTTCATAATATACAAAAGATTAGTGATCCAAGTCCCAGTGGTTTTTCCTCCTATAAATCCAAGTGAAGATTCTTGAAGGAAATTATTGCTACTGTGTTCATAATAGTTCCTAATAGATAAGAAAGGAAACAGATAAAACAAAGAGACAAGGAATTAGAGGTCTTTCTCTCTGAAAGTGTGGGAGTTGTGGTCTTATGAGGAGTCTGGCCAGTGGCTGCAAGGAGTCCTGGAAGCTTTTTATACTTGGTTGGGCTAAGCAAAAAGCAGAGACCACCAGCAATTATTGGAATGTGGGCTAATGCAGATTTGGGAAATACAGCACATTCCAGAAGGTACTGCAATATCGTTAATTCATCGTGATTCAAGCCTAGAATATTTGTACACACAGCCCAGTTTTATAAGGGCATTTTTAAAATAAAACAATCTGTTCAAATCTTATAATCACAGGACTCTAATGCTGGAATCCCTTCTTCCGGGCTGGGTTTCCCTACCTCCCTCTGCACATCCCAGACTTCATGCTTTTAGATCCTAGGGCTGTCTTCCCTTCTAAGTTGATTGCTGCTTGAAGACCGGCTCGGTAGACATCCATTAATCTTTGTTGAGTAAATGAGATGATGCATGTGAAATGCTTGATATGATACCTAGTGATCTACAAAATGCTAAATTAATCTTTTTCCTTAGCCTCCTATTTCTATATATGAAAAAACAGAGGCACAGAGATGTCTAGTGAGTTGCCCAAGGTCTCAGAGTGAGTTCAAGACAGAGCCCAGCCTAGAATCCAAGTCTTCTAGCCCAGATCTAGCATCTTTACATAATATCATGTAAAAGAATTAAATGAAGAGTTTGCTGATGTTACACCACAATTTAGGAAGGATAAAAGCTTCCATTCTGATTAGAGATTTTACAATTTTCTTTTAAGCTCATGATTTGTACATAATTTATTATGCTACATTATCATACATTATTATTTTCTAGATAAAATAAATAGCTCATCTCTGCAAAAAAGAAGGATCAAGTGATGTCTCAACTACCGTATCCTTACTGTAGTCAGTCTTTGTAATGAGAACAAATAACGACACAAAACCAAAGATGTCTCCTCTCCACCTTTGAGCTCCCCACCCACAGCAACTGTAGTAATCAAAGTAAATACCTTGAAGATTTTATGGAAGAAAAGCAAAGAGATAGATCTGATACATTATATACCAAACAATCCAAGAACTTCCTATTGGAGACTTCTGTTTCTGTTTTCCACACACTTGGCTGAGCTGCACAGCCCCCATCTTATTTTGCAAACTAACATCCCTCCTCCCCAGGAAGACTGAGTGCCAGCATGATGCTCAGTTAGGTAAATGTCTCTTGCTGCTGTCTACAAATGAAGCTTTCTCCACGTTTTAAAATTTAAATACATGGGGGTATGTCTGTGATCCAAATAATGATTTGTTTGAGCTAGAATCTATGCTCCTCCCATTAAAAGAATTTCAAGGTCACCAGCTACAAAACCCAAGATTCCAAGAAACAAGATAGTCTGCATGAAAAAGTAGAATTACAATGTGGGTGAGTAATAAAACCTAAAAGACTAAGAAAAGCTAGATTGAAATGGTTTCTAACTGCCAGTCTTTTGTTTTGCTGTTCGAATATTCAAAAAAGAGCTGGCCTTTAAAACCTGAAAATAGGTAATCAAACATTTTTCACCTGACTTGTCCAGGATAGGAAGTATTTTGCATCTAACTGTTTTCTCATTGTGGATTACAGCATCATTATCTAGTAAGTGCTTTAACTGTGTTCTGTCTACACTCTGCTCTCCTTGGCAGGCAGTAAAATATGTTCACAGTAGTCAACATATGATCAGATCCGGAGACCCTCCTGGAAATTTCCAACTGGACATTGATATTTCAGGGTTACTCTTCACTCATCATCCCTGTTTTAGCCGAGAGCATGTTTTGGCAGCCAAGCTGGCCCAGTTACACGACCAGTACCTTGCAAGACACCAGAGAAACAAGGCGAAATTTCTTACTGATAAGGTATATGTGATTTCTTCCATGATGACTGTTGATGGAGTTGGTTCTTGCAATAAGCCCAAACAAAGAAAATTTTTAACAACAAAATGTTCATCCCCCTCTTTCAATGCTTCGTCTGTCTAGGATGTGTGATATGTTATCCAGCTGGAGACAAAAGGAAAGATAGGGTTTGTATACATGTAATGTGTACAAATTTATTGACACACACTTGCCCTAAACAGAAGAATTTCTGTAAACAGTACAGCACCCACCAGAAGTGGGTGTTAAATGGAAAATATGTGGCTACTACTTGCTTATGTGATTTAGAACCTGAGACCATTGGTGGCTTGAGAATTTCTGTCCTTAGAAACATTCTCATCCTTATATTTATTATCCCATAGTGTCACACCTAAACAAAAGTCAGTAGTTTCAACTGATGCTCGAGGGAATGGCTATGCATTTGGATTTATTCTCAGTGTGGCACTATCCCATGGGATTTTTGTGGGTAATTTTGACTAGAGGCAATTTTAGTCTCATGCCCTGACTTTAAAACCTTATTGCCCAAAGAAGAGATGACTTCACAGTATCTCTTTTTACAAGTCTGTAATTTTATAGTTTCTTTATATCACAAGAATGCCATTGTAGATCCAGGACCCAGACAAACCTGCTATTAGCTTTGGAAGAAAACTTGGTTCTAAGATACACACATAAAAATAATATTTGTCATTGATTATCTGGGCCATGAGGATGGACTCACACTACTCTTTACTAGTCCAGTTTCTTCAAGAACAGATGAAACAATTCTCCATCATTATTCATGTATGTGAAAGTCTGGAGACAGCTGGATGCTTGAACATCCGTTCACAGACTGCTGGCACCATTTTGCCCAGGAGAAGTGGGTGGGTCCAGTTGCACAGCAGTAGGGAATAGAGTTTGTAATTCGAAACTTGTATCCATATCTTTTTAAGCTCCAAGCTCTAAGAAGCGCTGTTCAGACTGGACTTGATCCAGGAAAACCTCATCAGTCTCTTGATACCATCCAAAAAACCATCAATGAGTATAAATCTGAAATTCGGTGAGTAAAGTTTGTTAAATATAACTACTTTTTTCCCCCGTTAGATGTGTAGTTGTTAAGAGTTTATTTTTCCAGATACTTTTTCTGAATACAATGAATACATGTGAAATTATGCCAAATAAAACAATGAAGTACATATATCATATTAATGTAGTATTTGAAGTCCAATAATGTGAATGGGGATATAGGGAAATGGTCACTCTCATCCTCTGCAGGTGTAAGGGAAAATTAGTACAGCTACACTTTAGAGAGCAGCTTGGCCCTAACTCGTAAAGTGTTGAAGAGGGTCATCAGTTTAGACCCAGCAATTCTGATTCAGTTACAAGATATACTTTAGGGAGCTATGTGTGCATATGTACATGGAAATATGTGCAAACATTTACACAGCATCACTCAAAAGTAAGAGACACTGGGCATGGTGGCTTATGCCTGTAATCCCAGCACTTTGGGAGGCCAAGGTGAGAGGATAGCTTGAAACCAGGAGTTTGAGACTAGGCTGTACAAAAAAAAATTTTTTAATTAGCTGGGTATAGTAGTACACGCATGTAGTCCCAACTACTCAGAAGGCTGAGGAAAGAGAATCAATCACTTGAGCCCAAGAGTTTGAGGCTGCAGTGAGCTGAGATTGCACCACTGCACTCCAGCCTGGGTGATAGAGTGAGACCTTGATTCAAAAAGAAAAAAAAAAAGTCAGTCACTAGAAATAACCCAGTAGCAGAGCAAACTCATCTTGCTATAGGCTTACAGTGGATTTCTGTACCACAGTTAAAATGACTGAATCAGACCTGCAGGTATCAACATGGATAAGGAATCATATCATGTATACCATTCAGCAACTCGCTTCTTTATACACAACGCATCTTAGACATTTTCCTGTCACAGTGTATGTAGATTTACGTCATTGTTTAAAGGCTGGCATTACTTAGATTTATTATAGTCTGTATAATCCTCGACTGATACGCATTTGCATTTCTATCTTTTATTTAAATTCTACTGTAATTACAATTCCTAAATATTATATTTGTGTACCTGTATGAGTACTTCGATAGGAAAAATCCTTAGAATAGGAAATAATAAATCAAGGCATTCCAATGTATACTTTTCCCTTTACAATCTAGCTATGAGTTGAAAATTCTTCTAGCAAAGTAGAAATTAGTGAAGTTTGTAACCTATGATTGCAGAAGTATGGAGTATATTTTTAAATGAAAATTATTTTTTATATTAAAAGGAAAACATATAGGTGATGGGGAGGAAGGCAGCAAATCACACTGCCATGTGTGTACCTATGCAACAATCTTGCATGTTCTTCACATGTACCCCAAAACCTAAAATGCAATAAAAAAAAAAGAAAACATATTGCAGTCTCCTTATGAGAATAATTTTTGTTTTAGCATACAATGAGTAAGAAAAAAGTGACAAAAAGTTATTTTGAAAGCAATTGTGATTTTATATGAAATTGTATTTATTAGTCACTGTTTGAAAAACAGCAGAACTCTGTGTGAGATCTAGAGACAATGCCCAGTGGAGTAATGGACAGACTCATTACAATAATTCTGTGTCCCTGGAGATGAAAGCCTTTGAAATTTAGCATTTCTGACCCAGTAAAAGAGATTTCCATCCTTTGCAGACTTTTCACTAGGTGTTAAAACAATTTCTAAGCAGATGGATGTTTCAGTACATGGATCCATTGCTGGATGTTTCAGTACATGGATCCATTTCCTCAAGCCTCTTGAGATCTGATCAGCCATCCCCGAGAACTCCCCACCTCAAGCATCTGCTGAGCCCTACACCAGTGCAGTTAACTCAGGACAGCGCCATAAAGCATTTTCCATCTTATTTTCCACAGTGGAATCATGACCACATTCCTTGTCCTCTGAACTGGAACCAGGATATAGAAGGAAGCAAACATGAATGTTCATACAACATAAGTATATTTTACTTAACCACTCTATAGGGTCTTTGCCCTCTGATGTGCTCGGTCTTGAACTTCATAAAAATTCTATGACCGCAAGTCCTCATCTAGCTATCACTTTGTCTCTGTATTTCCTTTCACAGCCAAACACCAGGAAAACATTTGCTATTCATACTATCTTTACTCTCTTCCGTTTTCAACCCATCCTATCTCACTCCTGTGCTCACCTTTCCTCTGAAGCAAATCTTGCCACAGCCACTGGGGACCGCCACCTAGTAAAGTGGAATGGAACCTCTCAGCCTGCTTGGTGCTTGGACGCAGACATCATCCCCATGCATTGCCTGTCAGGACATCCTGCATCTCCATACACCACCCTCTCCTGGATGTCCTCGTCCCTCTCCAACCATTTGTCATTCTCATCATTCTTTGACCAACATTCTCCTCTGTCCAACTTACACATGTTCTGAGTCTCGGGTGTTATTGTTTTTTATTTTTGACCCTTTTTTGAATTGCATTTTCTCCTGAGATGAATCCACTTTTTGTGGCTTTAAACATCATCCAGATGCCACTGGCTCCCAAAGTTTCATTCTGAGTGGGCGTCCACTGCACGGTCCAGACCCCATCTACATCAGGTTTCAGAAAACTATTCCTGACTCCCTAATCAAAATAGCCTTTCCCTCTTCCTCCCCATCTCTGGTCACAAATTTTAATTAAATATTATTTTGTAATTTTCTGCTTCTTTAGCTCGTATGCAAATTTTTCTTGCTAAGAGCTCTTTTTAGCATTTCTGTGAAACTATTTTTTTTTAGGTACTAAAAAAAGAAAGTAGAAAATATATCAGAAAGCCTGTAGGTGTCATGTAACTCAGTAAAATAATTTTACATTGTGGTTTTTAAAGCTGAAGCAGGCACGATAGCAGCTAAAGGCATAGGAGATTAACAGACCACCTGATGGTGACAGATAATGTTTGTGGGACTCTTACTAAGTATTGGGCAAGATTCTAAGCACATTATATGGGTTAGCTCATTAACTCCTCCCAACAACCCAGTGTGGTCAACTCCTACCATACCCATTTTACACATGTGAGCAGGCAAAGGGAAGAAGCTTACCCAAATCCAGCTAATAAATAGTAGAGCCAAGATTCAAACCTGGGTAGTCTGGTTGCAATAACTGCACCTTAACCACAGTGCTTTACTGCTCCTCAAGGAGAATGTTTCTTATTCTAGTTCATGGCTTTCTTGCTTTTCTGAGGGTTTCAGAGAGTCCTAGATCTTGACTACCTGACCACTATCATTTTCTGTCATCTTCCTTTTCCATAGCTACCAGTTGATCTATCAGAAACCTAGACCCCATTATTTATCTGAACCACGAAGTCATCACAAATACATCCTCCAGACTTAGGCTTGCCTTCGGGAAGGCATGAAGTGCTAATTTGTTAAATGCTACATCCTTGGTTTCTCATGATACTTTCTTAGACAAACCTCACACTGATTCATTTACGTATGTTTCTGTCCCCTGAGCTAAACTATAAACTCCCTGAGGATGGAGATATCTTCTGTCTCCTAGACACTCCTAAATCCCCTGGAATGACCCATGGCACTTGTTCAAAAATTTAATAATTGTCTCATTATGTAATAAAATGCATTTGGGATCTAAATACAGCTATCATTTGTAAGGAGAACTTGAAGTAAGTTATTAAATAAAATAAAGGTGAAAGCATTTTCAAATGATGCCTCTTCAGATTAAGACAAAAATACTGGTAATCTGGTGAATATTGAAAATCTCCAAGGCATGCAATAACAATGCTTCATCTCCTCAGTGTGGAACTGGTGATTTGTGTTAACACAGAAAGACTTTAAATGTATTTGTTGCTAACTAGGACAGCAGCATATTTTGCTGTGTTCATAATAATTTAGTCCATGAGAACTGCCTTTATTTTCTTAACTTCAAAGGTGGCTATTTGTTGAAGGATGCATAGTTTTAATAAGAATTTTTAAAGTACTTTAGTTTAATTAAAGTCAGATCTGCCTAAAGAGAATAAAATCAAGTAAACCTCTCAAAACAGTTTGACATCCTATTGTCTTTAAATTTGCATTTGTTTTAGTCTTCTGTATTTGTTTCAAAATAACGGTAGTTATCAAATTGAATATGCAATCACTGTAGCGTTATTAATTTCTTTTGCAAACAAACACACCTAGCTGAATTTTTAATATATACTCATGTGTTATTCTATCTTTTAGACAAACAAGAAAATTGCGTGACGCTGAACAAGAAAAAGATCGAACATTGCTTAAGACCATCATAAAAGTTTGGAAAGAGATGAAATCCCTTCGAGAGTTCCAGAGATTTACGAATACTCCCTTGAAACTTGTTTTGAGAAAGTAGGCTTTTTTGAAAAATTATTTTATTGGGCTATGTCATACATTAAGAAAAATGTATAAAACATGGATACAGTTTTAAAAATAATTACTAATAAACATGCATGTAACCACTTCCCAGGTTTAGAAATAAAACATTGAGTACCTGAGCAGCCCTTCCCAAATAGCATCCCCCTCAATCCCTAAAATAACAACTACCTGGACTTTTCTGATCACTGTTTTCTTGCTTTTATAGTTTTGCCAACTAGGTGCAATCTCTAAGAATATGTAGTTTAATATTGCCTGTAATTTTGAGTTTTACATACCTGAAAGTATGTTGTGTGTATTCTTCAGTGGATACGTACTTGCTTTTCTTCAGTACTGTGTTTGTGAGATTCATCTACTTGACAGCACATATCTGAAGATTTCTTTGCTTTATAATATTTCATTATATGAATATAGCCAAACTTGTCCATTTCTGTTGATGGGAATTTGAGTTTATTCTACTTTTCAACTGTTACAGAAACTACTTCTGTAAGCATTTTTTTTGAAAGAAAGAAAAAGAGAGGAAAGAAAGTGAGAGTGAAAGAAAGAAAAAAAAGAATGTACGAGAGAAAGAAAGAGGAAGAGAAAGAGGGAGAGAGAACGGGATTCTTGTTCTATTGCCCAGGCTAGAA